>ML098520.1:2192-59613 GCA_003697995.1 Taxidea taxus jeffersonii | reverse complement strand
TCTCTCTCTCTCTCTCTCTCTCTCTCTCTCTCTCCCTGTCTCTCAAATAAATGAAAATCTAAAAAAAATTTTAAATGCATTTTCTGATTATAAAACAATAACTAATTCATGGCATACATCTTAGAATCTAAATTAAAGAAAGTATAATGAAGAAAATAAGATCACCTGAAAAACCTATCACTCCAAAATAACCTGTGTTGCCATTGAATATGGATAGGTTTCTTAATGAGATTATGATCATTCTCTACACACAATTGAGCATCCTGCTTTTTATCACTTTACATGAAATCACATTTTTCCATGTCATTATATATTCATCATAAACATGACTTTTCAGGGCTGCAAATATTCTTCCAAAATATATTTGACCATTTTACTATCATTTGACATTTCCATAATTTCCAATTTCTCACTGTTAAAAGTAACACTTTGAAGGAAAAGCCTTGCATATAAATTCTTTGCGAACAGCTATAATTATTTCAGCAGGATAAAACACTAGTTGTGAAGTGGTGAGGTGAAAGCGTATGCAGACTTTAGTTTTATTAAAGTATAACCAGCGTCCAGAAAAGTTCACAAATCCTATGTGGGTTGCTTGATGAATTTTTATCAAGTGACACACCAATAGAACAAAGAGATCAAAATAATATTACCAGTACCCCAGAAGCCACCCTTCCAGTTTCTAAACACCCTAAAGGTGACCACTTTTAACACAATGAATGAGTGTTGCCAGGTTTTTTTCATATCATGTAAATAGAGCCATTCATATGGTATGTATTCTTTTTTATCTGGCCCCTGTCCCTCAACAGGATGTTGTTGGTACAATTCATCTGTGTTGTTGGGCGTAGTCCTTATTTCTTCTTTCTCATTGCTGGTATTGCACCGTGGGACTATGCCACCACTCACCACCCAAGCTACTGGGGATGGGCATTTGAGTGCTTTTCGATTTAGGGATATTACAAACAGTGCTGTTATGAACATTCTAGTACATGTCCTTTGGTGAACATATGTACACATTTCCGTTGGATATGTACCTAGGAATGGAATTGCTAGATCATAAAGGATGGCATATGTTCAGTTTCAGTAGATACTGTCAAACAGTCTTTCCAAAGAAGTTGTAGAATATGCACATTTTAAGTCTCTTGATGAAAAGTGCCTTTCGCAAAGTTTCTCTGCCCTTAACGGTCTCCCAGTGGCATATGAGACTCCCTGTGGACCCTTTCCCAACAGTAGGGGGTATTACACAGTTTTAAAAAATCCTTTACCACTTAGGTAAGTCAGAAAGTGGTTTCTGGCTACTGTCTTAATTTGTATGTCTTCGTTTACTCTTGATAGTTGACAGACATTCTACAAAAGAAGAAAAAAGAACAACCAGTAAACACATGAAAAAAAAGTTCACATCCTTCCCAAATTATCCTTTGGAGTGTTTGTCTGTTTCTTGTTGTTTTGAAAGTCTTTGCTTTATAGTGGCAAAATCACAGGAGATTTTTAAATGGTAACTTCTCATACATACACGTACTCAAATGAACGCAAGAGTACATTTTATGTCTCTCACACCTTCTATTTTTTAATTTTTCATTCACTGGGCAAATTTATTCTGTATACATTATGCTCAAGGATATACGCAGCACACCATGATGGGCACGAAATTGGTCAGGATGTACAGACTCTGCCCTCAGGTGGCTTATAGTCCATAGAATCCCCAAGTGGGTATTGACATTATAGAGCAGCAAGCTATGCAAATCACCTGAATAACAGGAAAGTAATGGGCTTACGACCTTCTTGGCTAGTTGAAGCTGAAGGGGAAGCACAGACTGAGCTGGGAGGCCCAGAGGCACATGTCAGGCCACAAGTGTGTATAAAACAAGAGGAGAAACTGAGAAGCCTCCGTTGATTATTATCCGGAGAATGGTGAGCTCAAAAAGAAGATGGGATGACTGCTTGAAGAAATCCCTCCATTAGGCTCTGAATGCCAGGTGAGGCTGGGGAGACGGGCACTAGTATTGTGAGCCATGGTAAAACACGTAAACCTCCTGCACAAGAAGCTAGGAAACCATTGCTGTTGAGAGAGGTAAACAAACAAGCTGGGAAGGCACATTTATAATGCTGGAGGCAGAGCGAGTCAGTCTCAAATTTCTCATACTTGAAAGGTGAAGAAAAATAAAGCAAGGGCAAAACAAATGGAACTGTGGCTCTGATTAGAGATTCCAAGGAAAGTTTATTTCGAGTTGCTTTTGGTAACTGAGAGGGAAAAAAAAATACTGGGGATGAGTGTGGGAAGCAGAGAAACTTCCCCTGAGGATGGCCATGGGAACTTGCAAGCATGGCAGTCCTCCCTCATTCTCTGTTTCAGCTACCTTTTTTTTTTCTGTTTCAGCTACCTTTTAAGGCAGTTCGCATCTCCAACCCCCATAGTACTGCACAGTCCCACAACTAAACAAGAGACTCAAAATAAACAATGAGAATCAAATGACTGTAAAAAAAATTTTTTTTAATTTGTAAGTAATCTCTACAGCCAGCATGGGGCTCAAACCCACAACTGCGAGATCAAGAGTCACATGGTCCACTGACTGAGCCAGCCAGGTGCCCCGAGAACCACAGGATTGTAAAGACAAAAAAAAAAAAGAAAGAAAGAAAGAAAGAAAATCGAGTTACTTTATTTCTGTCATTCCACGGATGAAATCTCTGAATCTGGTGGTGGTCACTCTTTAGAAGTATTTCTTCACTGTGTTTTCCCTTTTTTGTTGTTTTTTGTTTGCTATTTTTGAAACATGACAGTAACATCATTTAAAAGTATTAATCTGGTAACTTTTGGCTTTTTTTTGTACTGTAAATTTATTTTACTATGTATTTTTTTGTTGGTATAAGATAGCCAATATGTAATCAAAGGAAATGTTCTCTGTCCATATTTCTTTTCTAGGTAGTGTTATTATTCATTTTATTTCATGGTTATTCCTGAAGATAGTTTTGTCAGAAAAATGGTCTGCTCAGGGCCCCTGGGTGGCTCAGCTGGTTAAGGGTCTGCCTTCAGCTTGGGTCGTGATCTCAGGATCCTGGGATCAAGTCCCACACTGGGCTTCCTGCTCTGCAAGAAGCCTGCTTCTCCCTCTCTCTCTGTCTCCCTCTTTCTTTCTGTCTCTCATGAATAAATAAAGAAAATCTTAAAAAAAAAAAAAGTAATGGTCTGCTCTGGTTTCAGTAACCCAAGGCATAGTGCTGATGGAGACCAATGGTTTCCCACCAGGAGTTCCACTGGAGCTGGGGCGTCTAAAAATCCAAGAAGAACCTGAGCCATAACAGGTCTCAATAACCCATCTGGGAAAACACATCTCAGAGAAGGGAGCAGAGTCTGGAGCTTCAATAGACACACTGAAGCTATGGTCCCAGCTCCTTAAAACACAAAGAGTTAAGGAAGGCAACTTCCAGACTAGAAATTAGTCCAAAAGAAGATGAGTTCAGCATGGAAGATAGAAGCTTTCAGGATTTTTCAATAGCAACCAGCAGTAAAATAAGTAAAATCTATATATCACATGTAACCAGAACACACATGCATATATCTACACACACATATTATTTAAATAATGCTTAAACTTTGCTATGGGTGATGAAGTCAGCCTAGTCTATTCTACTTCACTTTTTAAAACTGTTAGTTGTGACCCAGCAAATAGATTTCATGACCCACTATTGGGTAATAACCTGCACTTTAAAAAAAGTACAGCATTGGGAATATAGTCAATAATACTGTAATAACTTTGCATGGTGACAGATGGTAACTAGGTTTATCATGAGCATTACTTTATCATGTACAAAAGTATCAAATCACTATGATGTACACCTGAAACTAATAATATGTTGTATGTCAATTATACTTCAACTAAAAAAAAATACTGATATAACGGAAGGGAAACTTGACCTCTCAGCATTTGAATAATAATCTAAGTTTTGTTGGTCTTTTACTTTAGAGCAAGCTTTGAAGAACCAGATGTTCCTTCTTATTCTGTTTCCTGGAGCAACCTGAGCTCAGCCTTCATTAAGAACCAGAGACAAGGATGAGTCAGGGCCTGAACAAAATTAAAACAGGCCCCCAAAACATGTTAAGGTAAGAAAAAGAGAGCTGGGGATTTTCTGACATTTTTAACTGACAAAGTAAACACTCTTCAACTAAGAATATCTCCATAACTTGAAAGCCTATTTTGTTAGGGCAATATAAAAGCAATTAGAAGTTTCAAGAAATAGCTTTGGAGAGAGGAGATGTCATGGTATACTTCTTTGCCAACAGTGAATAATATGTAGGTACCAACAATAATGTAAACGTTTTTGATTTTCCACTTGTAGAACCAACCCATAGAAAAAACAAGGCTTTCTTTATTTGAATTTTGTATTTGCATTTGTTGTCAACCTTCGAAGGCAAGAGTAAATGTAAATTATTACATGATGCCAAAAGTCAGGAGGTGGGCACTGGAGAAGGAGTTGCAGAGGGTAGCATCACTAAGAATCTCATCTTAAAAAGTGAAGAGTCAAGGATATTTTCTTCTTCTCTACTTGATAAAAGAGAAATTAAAATACATTACTTAAAACCACAGAGGTAACTAGTAGTGGAACCAAAATAGAGATACAAATTTATTGGTTGGCTGAGGAGAGAAGAAACAACGAAGTGAGTACAGTTCTCATTTCCCATAGCAGGGAGTCAATATATAAGGTATACAATTGATAAATCAAGAAATAGTACAATATGCATTGCCTTTAGTGATGTAGACATAACCACAATAAAAGGGGAGCAAGGTCATTTAAAAGTAGATGCAGTTGGGAAGGGGTGATATCATTACTGATTGCTTTTTATTACACACACTTTATGGCACAAACTGAGTTTCTCAATTATTTTCACGAATTACTCTGATTAATAATAACAAAATTAACAATAACAGTGATCATAGAGGTCCCTGGGTTGCTCAGTCAGTTAAGCATCAGAATCTTGATTCTGGCTCAGGTCAGATCTCATGGGTCAAGAGATTGAGCCCCTCATCAGGTTCCGGGCTTAGCAGGGAGTCTGCTTGAGATTCTCCCCCCTGTCTCTCCCCCAACTTGTGCTTGTGCTCTCTCACTCTCTAAAAAAAAATATTTAAAACAAAACAAAAAAGTGATTATAATTAGTATAGTCTGGAAATCCATAGGTTTTACTTTCTTGAACTTCTACAGTTTTGACCCCAAGGTTGAGATAAAAATGGTTGTGGTGTATTCTCTTCCTCCTGGCCCAGTCTGCCAGATTCTAAAAATGACTCATGTATCATTAATTCACAAATAATGCTTAAATATAAATCAAATAGAAATGTTCCCCTGAAATTAATCATCTTCCATGGGGCAGAGAAGATTCTATAGTATTTTAATCATATTTTACATCTCTTATTTGGTCCATAGTCTTCTTAATGCTATATTGCTTAATATATATGCTTAATGTCAGGTAAGATGTAGCTGGGATCCCTATCAGTTTGGTCAGGTGTAAGATGAAGAGGCAGAGATGAAATTAACCTCAGAGAAGGTCTATCTCCTTGATCCTCAAAGTGGGGTCCCAGGACCGGCTCTGGAACACCATCCAGAGCTTATTGGGCCCATACACTCAGGGCTGCTGAATCAGCATCTGCATTTTAACAGAATCCCCAGCTGATTCTGTTGATTCGTGATCACATAAAATTTTGAGGAGCCCTCATCATTCGAATCCGATCTCCTCCTGGTGGGCGAACCCTTCTCCCCAAGCATTTCTGGCAGGTGGTCTCCCAGACTCAACCATGGTGAGGATGGTGGAAATTATTTTGTAAAAGGGATTTATTTGTCTGGGTTTGAGGGAGGCTAATTTCATGATGTGTTAGAAATTGTCTGGTAGACTGAGGCAGGAGGAAAGTAAGTGGTATTGGGACCTGTGGAAATGAGGGTGAAGACCGAGGAGCCAGCCTGATGGGACAAGACACCATACTCCAACTGGGGGTAAAGGCTGGGTCTGAGATAGGTGAGTTCAGCCCAGGGCAGAGCTGCTGTGAGCAGCCTAGAAAAGTGGCCAAAAGAAGCTCAGAGAAGAACGGAAAATGGTCTGTGTATGGTAGAGCACTCTTTATAAATATTGCACTGGGATGGCAAGATAGTGACATATTTTTTCCTTGAGGAGCTTCCAGTTAGTCTTCATGGGCCTTTTTTTCTTAACAGTTTTATTGAGATATAACTTATACATGTGTCACTCATCGAAAGCATACAATCCAATGGCTTTTAGTGAATTTGCATAGTTGTGAGTCCATTACCACAGTTCTAGAACATTTCTTTCACTCCCAAAACCAACCATGCACCCCTGAGTCATCACTCCCATTTCCCCCCACACACATCCATCATCTTCTAATTCTTTTCCACATATTTTATTTTAGCAACAATATATTCCATCTCTATGTATACTTTCTTGTTCTCAGACCTTCCCCTCTTCATAGTATCCTATACTTGTTTCATCAGTATGATATTTACTTTATGCCTTCTGGATTTTAAACCCTCTTTTCTTCCTCTAATCATCTCTCGTCTCTGCAATTGCTTTTTTTTCTATTTGTTTATCTAATCTCTTTTTCATATTGGAGTTTTTCCTTAAATGCTCACCAGAGGTGGGGGGAAGGGATAAAGGATGGAAGTCCTGCATATTTGGATATGGTTGACCTGTGGCTCTTAAATGCCAGAATGGAGAAAATGTTCATCTGGGGAACCTCAATTTATTTTGAGGAGTCTACTATTTTTTTCTCGAGTGATAGACGATACACTATGATCAAGATGGATGGGTGCGTTTTCTGCTTTGTATTTAGACTGCCAATGAACCCTCAATGTCTCCCCCTGATCACCCTCCATTATGTCTGTAGTTCTGCAGGACAGGCTGTGGCCTCCTTACTTGTACTCCCTCCATGCACGCTATGGGCTAGATAGCACCTTTCACTTGCTTCATTAATGTGAACCTTGGGTATATTTTCTGCCTTCCAGGAATGTTTTGAACTATCTCACCTGCCCCCAGCCGTTGCCATGAGTTTACATGTTTTTATTCCATTTCTATCATTTTGGTTTTGGGAGGAAGAGTAAGTACAAACATGCGGCCAAGTCATCAAATTTAATGGGGAATTTGACTCTCATTTATTGAAGTTTTTTAAATATTTTATTTATTTGACAGAGAGAAAGAGAAAGAGAGAGTGCACAGGGAGAGCAGCAGGGGGAGAGGGAGAAGCAGTTTCCTACTGAGTAGAGAGCATGATGTGGGGCTCAATCCCAGGACCTAGGATCATGGGCTGACCTGAAGGCAGACGCTTAACCCACTGAGCCACCCAGGTGCCCCTGACCCTTATTTTTTTATATGTGTATTTGAGATTAAATATTAGCTGAAGGTAGTGAGAGTGATGGCGACTGAAAACACAAATCCTGTAAAGCAAGATAAAGATACCTACATTTGTAAAATGCCACTTCATGCCTCTCTTTAAGAGCCCTGGATGGCTCTTTCACTGATCATCAGATCAAAGCCAGACAGAGCCCTTATGGTCCTTCTCAACTGGTCCCACCTTATCTTTAGTCCCTTCTCTTTCCTTGGCCACCGTCTCAGAACCTGTCCTCCTACAAACCTTTCTCCTTTTCTACCCCGATAGTCCAGACTCTCTACATTTACCCCTACAGCTTCTTCCACCTAGGCTATTATTCGGTACCCTGCCAAATACTTCACTTCCTCCTATACCCATCTCAAAACCCATGAAGCCTGCCTAAATCCACCCCAACTATATGTCCTTTTCCTCCCCTGCAGCCCTTATATGCTCACATTCACCTATCACCGCAGTGCCTCTACTTTTTCAGCAGCATATTCTCATTCCCTGTCACACGTGCTCAACCCTTCTGCCCAGACCCCCTTGGGTACTTTGTGATACTGGTTTTGAAGCTGTTACTAACATAGTAGGTCCCCGCCCGCATTATTGCAGTAGACTTCCCCTACATCCGTCCTCCTGCCCTTTAGTATTTTTAGAGGCGATTCTTGCCGTTCTATTCTTTCCCCCATTCCATTTAGGAGCCCTTCATCTTCTCAAATAAGCCAGAGGTTTGATAGGCATTTGCCAATGCCATCTGCCAAAGACATCAGAATGCATGTGCAGTGTTCTAAACTGACAAACACACCAACCAGAAAGGCTCACGCAGCATCCACTTAGCCATCGGGCTTTTGGCGTCTCTCTGCTTGCATACAGCTAGAGACAATGCTCCAGCAAAGTCCTATATTCATGCCCATCCCTACCTCCAGCTCTATTAGCCAGCTGTCACTCCTCTGTGGAGAGGAAACATTAACAATGTACACACACACCCTCACACCCGCTCATGCGCGTAACACAGGTGTTCACCAAGAGCGCACAGGAACAAAGAACACTTTGCTCACCAATCTCTGTGCGTATTGTGCTTTACACGGTCCTCGGCCTTTTCTATGTAATAGGCTCATGACAATGATAGTATTTTCTCATGTTCCACTCCTAGCCACTTCTGGGTTCAGCCTATGTTCTGGAGGCTTAATGTCATAGTCTGGGTTTCCAGAAAGCAGACTTTGAGATGGAGATTAGCATGCCAAGACACTTATTAGGAGTGGGGGAAGTGGGTTCCTTCCTGTGGAAGGGGGAAGAAAGAAGTTTGAGTAAGCAGAAGTTGGGCTTTGCCGCAGGCCCACCAGAGGTACCGTCAACCCCCCCTCTAAGGGATCAATGGCACCAGGATGGCCTTCAGTATTGTCTCAAGGTAGGACAAGGGGCTTGCGCCTTCCTCTCTGTGCATTGGTCCATCAGTCATTGGGGGTAGCCCACCCTGGAAGGAGGCAAGATCTTGAGCCAGGCAGTTTCCTTCATGGGAGTCGATCTCCCAAAACCTACCAGCTGCTGGGGGAGCAAGGGTTTGTTCCTGAAGGCATTCACTGCCGTTGACTTTCCCAAAAGCCTGCGCTCTAGAGAATGGCCTGTTCCCGAAGGAGGTGTGGGCACACCAGAATCAATTCAAACGCTTCCTGTGCTGAAGTGGTATCTTCACTTTCAGCTACCACACCCTGCACGCCAGGCCTTAGGGGAATGATACTGGCGAGGAGGTGCCCACCACTCTCCACTCAGCACAAGTTCTAAGAACTTCCTTGCCACAGAAATAACATGGGAATTAGGAGGAACATCACAAGCCGTCAAGTTACTAGTATATCCTTTCAGATCAATGAAGGAAAAGAACCAACACAAGACAAAGGAAGAGAGAAGAGAGTGTGCATTCTCACCCCTTCCTTTGTAATGCCATCTGCCCCTTTTTTTCTTCTTGGCCTTGAGCTACTGTTATTTGCCCCAGGCCCAGGGTAATCTTTTGTGCACAGTAGGTGCTCAATGAACATTTATTTAAAGAGTGAACAAAGCAGCCTCCTAAAAACCACTCTCCTACTCAATCACGGTGAGGACAAAAGTAGTGCTGGAGAGTTCGTGTGGAAAGTATATTTCATTATACTCTTATTTCTCAAGGCTTATTATCTTAAATGTTCTCGGTAGGTGACTTTTTTTTTTCTTTTTGCTTGACCACTAAGATGTATGTGGTTCATCTCACTAAGCAGTAATCACACCTACTCACATCTTTTATGGCGTCCGTTTTAGTCTGTGTTCCAGAAAGGATAAATTAAAATCCTACCTTGGATTGAGCCCCTGTGCACTGTACTGTTTGCTTTCCCTGTGGGTTGCCAGGAACCAGTGGTGAAGGTCAAGGCATATGTCTCTGACATCGATGATATTTTCAAAGCTTGTTATTTCAACAATGAAAACAAATAAGGGAAGGCCGGAACTAAAACGCCCATTGAATGCACAGTAAGTAAATGCTGGCGGTGTCATGGGCTAGACAGCAGATGAGGCCTGTGCGCGAGAAACTTCTCAACTGAAAGGCTCCCCGTGGAGAGCTCACAGCAGTTTTCTTCGTCTCCGTCCAAAATGTTGAATCGGCCTGCCCCTGATATCCAGCTGACTGCTCTAAGGCGATGGAGCCCCCTGGTCCTCGGCAAGGTTTCCAAAGCCTCATGATTCGGCCCCATTCTCCTCTCCTAGTTTCAGCGCCGCCCACTCTTACCCACAGTCACGGCAACTATTTCTCGCTTCCCCAGACCCTATTCATTCCCAGTCTTGTGCACGCTTTAATTATTTCAGGGATCTCCTACACACACACACACACACACACACACACACAGTGCCTCTGAGGGCCAAGCAGGGGATATAAGCATTCGAGTCAGGGGCAGCGTGGGACAATAGCAGCAGTCCTTGCTGGATGGGGCTGAGCTGACTGGATGAGATTCGAGAGGCAAGAATAGTGGCCCAGGGGCTGGGGTCGGAGATAGGATGGAACAGAGATGAAGGAGGCAGAATAATGAGGTGTTGGGACCACTGTTGGTTCCCAGTCCATATTCCTGTGACCCACCCGGGAAGTCACCTGCTGCTTCAGTGGACAGTTTCCTGAATGTCACTGCACACCCCCAGGACTTTTTCTACAGCAAGCATCTGCGACTTGGCCTGCGGGCTTTCTCTGCTTACAAGCCAACACTCAGCCCAACCACAGCACAGGCCGGAAGTGCCAAGGAATTAACTCCCCTGGGAGCAGCCATTGACCAAAGAGAGATGGAAGTCCATGGATAAAAAACCCTATTTCTTGCTGCTCGATTCTGAGGCGACTTCCACTGTCTCTTAGAAGCTCCTCACTGGGAATTTGTCCCAGCTGCCCACAGAGGTAACCTGCTTATTTCCATTTCATTTATCTGCTTCCCCCCCCCCCCCCCCAGTCTTTGTCTCACTTCCTCTCTCTCCCTCACAGTATTTCCTGGAGTCTCCTTCCAGAGAAGCTGCCCCCAAATTCCCATCTCAAGGTCAGCTTTGGGGAGTGTAGAGGATGATCCAAACCAAGACAGTAGACCAGACATGCCTGAGTATCTGGCAAGAAGGAGGAAAAGTCTGAAGCAGGAAACATGGCATAATATAAAGACATTGCGGGGTCCACACAGCCTCACCTACCAGAGTCTGAGGACCAGGGGAGAGGGCCTACCCACCTTCCTCAGGGTATGTTCAGCCCAGCTGGCCCCAAAACCTCGAAAGAGGACATACAGAGATGATCCGACCGAAATTTTGCCCTGCCCAACCTTCACTTCATTTATACTTCTGCCTTAGCAAATTTCAAGGCCATTGAGATTTAGCTCAGAAATTTATATTAAACATACTCAAAACCTAGCTTGATAAAGCGGAGCCATAAAAATATTGTTCTTGCAAATAAACAGCAACTTTTCCTTTCCCGTCGGAAGTCAAATGGAAAGAAAATAAATTAGGAGGTGGTGAGGGCTCTGCGTCCAAAACCATTGTTTATGGCTCTCTTTACTTAGCCATTCTAAATCATGCATTTCCTCTAAGGGTCATAAAGATATCACTTTATCCACTCAGCAAGAGAAATGAGAGGTAAGGAAAAAGAATGTTATTTCACAGGAAGGGAAACAGAGCTCTGGAGATTTATCCGGGCCTGTGTCAGAGCAGCTGGCTGACCAAGGGGTTTGCACCCGGAGCATTAGAACTCGAGACCTTTGCTTCATCTACAAAGCCCAGAAATGGGTGAGATGCCTGGCCTTCTGCAAATGCAGTCACAGCCAGATCGCTTGTATCTTCTGATTAACTGATATTACCCAGCTCTCCCCTACCAAGAAATTTTTAGATATGTAATTGCTAGCAATTTCCAACCAATGGTTTTCTGAGAGACTGGTATTAATAAGAATTCAGATAAGGGCATAGACACGTTGAAACAGCATCTACTATGTGTGGGTGTTGTGATAGCAAAGAGTGTGGGACATCCATAGGGGGCCAGGTAGTTAATGAAAGCAACCAGCTTGCGGGGGAGGGGCAGAGAGGGGTTTTCTTACCTCTACTACTTACTCAGGGCACCGAGATCTTGGCAGCAATTGCCATTCTGGAGCTTTCTGTCTGAATTAGTTATATGTAGTGCAACTGAGAGGAATTTGTTAACAGAGGACTATATGAAGAAAATCCAAAGGCTCATTGAAAATAACTGAATCCAAATTTAATAGCAATTAAAATATATGTTCCTTTATATATACATATATATATGTTTTTGTGTGTGTATACATATTCATGTGGTAATGTCATTAAAATCCTAGTAAGGCTCATGCCGTTGACAGAGCCAAGGGTGTTCTACTCATGAACTCATTTAATACTAAGGAAACCCTATGCAGTGGCTGTTAGTATCTTCATTTTGAAAATAAGGACAAGGAGGATCAGAGACATAAATCAGCTTGCCCGATAACACACAGCTAAGAAGTGGTGGAGATGGAAGGGAACCCAGGACCAGAGATTCTAAAGTCAAGGATCTTAACTGCTACATATGAAAAAAAATAATTTCTAAGCTTTTGTCACTCTATTTAACTGGATGCACAGACTTAGGATTCAAGATTTACTTAATCTTTGAGATGAAATTTCGAGGCCCTCAAGGGAAGAGATCCATTCTTTCTTTTCTAATTCATTAATTTTAATTAATTAATTAATTAATCAACAGACATTATTAAACTTTTCTTATATATGGAGAAGGCCATACCATTTACATGTACACCTGTCCTTATACCTATGTTTTTAACCAGAGGAACTGGTGTAACTCACATAAAGTAGGCATGAGATGGTCAAATAACAAAGCCCAGGTTCTCAGGGCCAAGGAGAATGTTTAATGCTTTCTCAGAACGACATAAAGAGGACAATTTCTGGGTAGTATGGCAGTGTTTTGATGTAGTACCATAGAAAAAAAGAGAGCATATGTGTTAAATCTTGTGGTTCAGGAATCAGGCAGACCTTGTTTCAAGTCATGGCCTCAACAGTGTGATTACTAACAGTATGATCAAGTGATTTAGCACCTCTCTATTCATTTCCTAGGGCTGCCGTAAGAAATTACCAGAGACCGGGTGACTTAAATGACAAAACTGTCTTATCTCATGGTTCAGGAGACCAGAAGTCCTCAAGTGAGGCATCTGCGAGGTGGATTCCTTCTGGAGGCGCTGAGGAAGAAATCAATCCATGTCTGTTTCCTGGCTTCTGGTGGTGGTGCTGGATGACTCTAATCCTTGTCACTATCTTCGTATGAGTTCTTTCTATATCACCATGTGCCCTTTCCTCTTCTTACAGTGACAGCCATCATTGGATTAGGGGCCCACCCTACTCCTCTAAGAACCTCATCTTAACAAATTACATCTGCAAAGACCTCATTCCCAAATGAAGTCTTATACTAATGTCCTGAGTATATGTGGATTTGGGGGTACAGAGACACTATTCAACCCACTATACCCTCTAAGCATCAGTTTCCATATCTATAAAATGTGGATAACAGGGGCGCCTGGGTGGCTCAGTCAGTTAAGTGTCAGCCTTCAGCTCAGATCATGATCTCAGGGTCCTGGGATCAAGTCCTGCATTGGGCTCCCTGCTCAGCAGGGAGTCTGCTTCTCCCTCTCCCTCTGCCCCTCTCCCCACCCACTCATGCTCTCTCACTTGCTCTCTATCTCAAAGAAATACATTTTTAGAAATCTTTTTAAAATGTGGATAATAGTATTTCCCTTCTGAAATTACTATAAAAATTAAATGAAAGAATATACAGGGGCAACTGGCTGGCTCAATCAGTTAAGTGTCTGACTCTTGGTTTTAGCTCGGGTCATGATCTCAAGATCCCGGGATCGAGCCCGTGTCAGACTCCCTGCTCAGCAGGGAGTCTGCTTGAGATTCTCTCTTTCCTCTGTTCTTCCCCCTACATGTGCACACACACACACACATTCTCTCTCAAATAAATAAATAAATCTTAAAAAAAGAAAGAATACACATATAGTTCCAGTATATAGTAAGAAGTCAATAAATGTTAGCAATAAATTACACCTGTAACCACAATCACCAGCCTGAGCTCTCTCCCTACCATAAGGCAGAACAAGCTCCATGGCCTCTCAGAGCAGAGCAGAAGCCTAAGGCAGACAGATAGAAGAGTTCGGGATGACAGGTACCTGGACCATGCTCTGAGATGTACTTTACTTCAGCATGCTCTAAGAGTTTCTGCATCACATGAGCTGAGGGAAAAGATCAGCTATTTAAGAACAGGAATAACAGAGCAATGTATGTAAGGCACTGGTTCACTGCAAACCAAATGTGGAGACTGAACTGCAAACAGACCAGCCAAAGTCTTACAATCAATACAATAGCACTTCTACACAAGAGGTCAGTTTGGTTTTTGAAAATGTCTGTTCATCATGTCCCTTCTCCCACCTCTTCTGCCACTTTGTATCAGAACCATCACACTTCGAGAATCCTCACACTCACACTAATCTCTGAAGAAAACCACTTTGGTTTGAATATGGTATATCCTAAAGCTACAGGTTTCTAACTGGCTACTGCATAGGTTCGTGCAATGCTGGAACTTCCCATTTATAAGCTAGAAGGCCACCGGTTGTCATTACCTGACTGACCCACCAAGCTTTTCTTTTTTGTTTTTTTAAGACTTTATTTATATATTTGACAAAGATATAGAGCACAATCAGGAAGAGTTGCAGGCAGAGGGAGAAGCAGACTCCTTGCTGAGCAGGGAGCCCAATGCAGGACTCAATCCCAGAACCGTGGGATCATGACCTGAGCTGAAGGCAGATGCCTAACCAACTGAGCCACCCAGGTGCCCTGCCATCAAACATTTTGAAGTCAGCCAAGCCACAGCAACATGTACCTGCCTAAAACCAAGCTTGAAACTACTGTGACAATTGCCCCCAATTTCTCTTCTTTTTCCTCCTTATGTTCATTTTCCCATTTTCCTAGTGTCTGGATTCCTGGCTCTATGCTTCTTACCTGGGTTTGCCTTAAGCTTAGTTTACCTCTCTCACCTCCACCACTTTGGGCAAGAAAATCCCTGTTTCACGCCCAGTCTAGCGGGACTCCTGGTGATGTGTGGTAAATGGAGTCTCACTGCTGTCTCGCTTGATGGAGTTCTCATTCATTATCTCTCTCTCTCTCTCTCATCCACTCACCTTCTGCTACCTATATTCATGCATGCTGCCGGAAGAGGTGGTGGTTCGCTGTGTCTCTCTGGTTTGGAGCAAAAAGAGAACAGCTTTCAGACTGCATAAATCCTGAACCCGCCCCCTGACGCACACACACACGCACACACACACATGCACGCATGCACGCACACACCTTTCCCGAAGGACAAACAGCGTGTTCATACACACTGCAAAGAGAACAAGAGATCCAAACAGCCTCCTCCCTCCTCCCGCCCCACCTTCTGCATCCAAGTGAGAACAGTCCAGAGCTTTGTTCTTGAGTCTTTTGAGTTTCAAGCCTGCTCTGTGGGGGCTACATTTGCACTGAATGTAAATATTCATTAATGTATTTAATTCCCATCGTGAATATCTTTCTGTTTCATTATTGTCTGTCTAGTGGGCTGAGACCGAGGCTGACTTTTTCCGTATATCTTCCCGGTCCAGCATCACATGTAAATGGGCACTTAATAAGTGATTTTGGTCATGATGGTATAATTAAATCTTTCTGTATTGGAAATTACACATGACTTGACTCAGGGGCTGGTCTAGTCTAATTGTGTTTGTGTTCATTTTCTTGCTTTTTCCTTTATCCTGCCTAATCCTGTCTTAGCAAAGTGGGCTTTAAATTCCAAGGAGGCTCACATGGGATTTCAGTCCCAATTCCCTTATGTTGTTTGACCAAGGCCAAGGAATTAAAAATATGTATATATATGATCTGCCTGGAGTGGGCATAGAGTGATCCGGCCTTTAATGTATTCAAACCACTAATGCTGTCATTCCTAGGCTGATGTCTTGTCTTCAAAGAAAGCTTTTATTCTTTGGAAAGACTCCAGCTTCTCACTCTTACTGAAAGAACGGATCCAGCTTTAGGAGGGCAATGCCTATTGTCTGGAGGAGAAAACAGCCCTAGGTGTTAGTCTGATCAGAGGCTGAAGAAGAAGACAAGGGAACTCTACCTCTAACACCAAATTTACACGTTCCCCAAAGGCACATGGAGTAACAGTGCACCCACTCAAACTCATGGACAGACACGGCCACCCAGAAAACCAGCTGTTTAAACGGGTGACTCCACGGTACCAGGCTTCTCTTTGATGTTAAAGATAAATATTGCTAATGATTACATGTTATTGTTTCCCAGGGTTCACTTCTGTACTACATCTAACACAGTAGCCACTGGCCACATGTGGCTGTTGAAATGTAAATGAATTAAAATTAGATAAAATTTAAAGTCCATTTCCCCAATCAGACTAACCACATTTCAAGTGTTCGACAACATGTGGCTAGCGGCTATGTATTGGACAGCCCAGACATAGAACATTTCTACCGTCACAGAAAGTTTGATCGAGCGGTGCTGGTCTACCTTCAAGCACGTTGAAGTAAATCTGTTCGTTATAGACTGGAATTTGGTGGGGTTTCTACCTCACTGAGTACCTCAGAAGGTAAATTATGAGTTGGGTGGTTACCTGTCAAGGTGCCACAGGCACAGAGAGACTCTGGGAGAAGCCACTGCAGCCTGGAAAATACTGGCAAGTGGCCAGCTCTGACGGAATCCCTCCGAGGTGGAGCCGTCTGCTGCTGTTCAATTCATATCACACACAATAGTAAAATCAGCAGCTTCTGAGGGCGCCTTCAGCCAAGCGTGGGGCTGTTTGGGGGTAAGGGCGCTGGTAAGCTCACATATCTCTGCCATTCGGTCTTGCAACCTGCTTTTGTCATGTCTTCACATCTTTCTATAATGATATTTTACACTTTGTATTCCACACATTCAGAGAATGTGATAAACAGTTCAACAGAAATTCGGAGAAATAATGTTTTCTGAGCTCACAGCAAAAGGATCTGTGACAAGAATGGGGTAACAAGGGGCGCCTGGGTGGCTCAGTGGGTTAAAGCCTCTGCCTTCGGCTCAGGTCATGATCCCTCCTGGGATCGAGCCCCGCATCAGGCTTTCTGCTCAGCAGGGAGCCTGCTTCCCCCTCTCCCTGCCTGCCTCTCTGCCTACTTGTCATCTGTCTCTGTCAAATATAAAAATCTTTTAAAAAAAAAAAAAGAATGGGGTAACAAAACTTAGCTTTGACCTAATTGAGTTTACCATGCCCCCATGATAAATTCTTTCTTTACGTTTAGACCCCCTTTTAAATACAAACATTCTACCTGTGCAGAAAAACATGAGTGTCCAATCCTGAATAACACATCAGCAAAGCTTAATGCATCAGATCTCCGTAGAGGAGCAAGACCCGGGGAGAATTGGGCGGGGATCAAATAAAGCTTAATGACGAGGGGACAGAGAAAGGTCTGTGTTCTTTATGGGTAACTCTTCCAGAAGAAGACTTGTGGTTCTATCCTTTCTTTCTCCGTTGGTTCCCTTAACAGCTGCCGCATGAAGGCACAAATTATTCCCCAAGACTCTGAATTAATAGTCTCCTTTCTATTCGCTCGTATCCTCCTCAACTGTCATTTTTTGCAGCTTCCCCTCTGCTAGCTCTGCCCACTGGAGTTGGCGAGGAGGACAGGCAGCTCCTTTTGCTCAGTCTGGCCCCTTTCCAACGCCAGCCTTTGTGCCCAGCATTAGCTGTTCCTCCTTAAGAATACTTAGCCATCTTGAATTTCCCTCAACAGGCTTTCAATTCCTGGCACCTTTCCTTCACTCCTCCCTGCACAGCAGGTGGAATCCTCATTTAAAAAAAAAAGTGGGGGCACCTGGGTGGCTCAGTGGATTAAAGCCTCTGCCTTCAGCTCAGGTCATGATCCCCGGGTCCTGGGATCGAGCCCCGCATCGGGCTCTCTGCTCAGCCGGGAGCCTGCTTCCTCCTCTCTCTGCCTGCCTCTCTGCCTACTTGTGATCTCTGTCTGTCAAATAAATAAATAATTTTTTTTTAAAAAGTGGGTTCTTTAAGTAACGATTTCAGAAATCCAATTATTTTCTGTGAAACTGGTAGACTCCATTTGCCAGGGTTTCCCATTACGTAAAATCTGTCCTATCAAGATATCTATTATTCTCCCTGCAGGCAAATAATAACAACTTCCTACTGTTACTCAGAAGAAGGGACTGTGGGTGTGGGCTCCGAAATGTGCATTTTTGCACATGCTAGATATTTGGATAAAAGAGGAGGCGACTGCCGTGGAGATCCTTCCAGTGGGGAGGAGATGATCCCCCCCCCCACCACCATCTTTTTCCTTTGGGACCCTCCCGGCCTGGTAGAGAGCCCTGGGATAAGGGCTCTCCTGCAGCCAGGAGAGAGGGAAATGAAACACCAGCCCGTGGTGGCCAAATTGACTGGCGGCCATGCCCCTGAGAGCAAGATTTGGAACACAATTTACCCCCAAGTGCTATGAGCACCTCTCTCCCATTTCCCGAGGCAAGGAGCTCCTCTGGGCCAAAGAGGGTGGCGGATGGTGAGGGAGAATAGGGATGGAAAGTGGGGGTTCACATCCCGCTCCTCATCTCTGCTCTGCAGTGCCTTGTTGGCACACTAGGGAAATAGCAGCTTAACCGAGGGGCAGGGATTTGAGCCAGTGTGCCCCGGACAAAATGGCTTTCCTTTGCATTGCTTAAGTAACATTTTCTGAGCCCTGGCTAAAGATAAACATTGTAGCTCACTCTACGCCGAATGACTCAACAGAGACAATCACAGATGCTAATAAAATCAGTATTTGGAAGAAGGCTTAAGGGGTTTTACAGAATACATCCATACTCACAGACTTGCAGCTGTTACATTGTAATAAATAACTTGGAGGCTGGTGGCTTGTCACTATTAACACAAGGAAGCCACTTTGTAATGGACACTAGCTGCCCAGAAAATGACTTTTTTTTCCTTAGCCCCAATCCTATTCCTTTTGATCCTTTAGCTTTTAGTTTTAAAGGCTAACAAAGAACAAAACATATCAACTTATCACACGTGTGCCTAAGGGTACCAAATCTACCGCAAAAGGTCTTGACAGTATGACCTGCATTTCACCACTCCTTGCTGCCCAGCAGAGCCCTGTAGCCCCACACCCAGCCAGACCATCCTGTGCACACTGGAAGCATTCCCAGCCTTCTCAACACGGAAGGCAGAGGCATCGTGCTCATGGCTGGATTCGTAATCATATTCCTCCTTTTTCATTAAACAGTGAAGCCTCTTCCCTGTACTGTGAAGAGCAACATAAGTGCTCCTTTACCAATGTCTCCTCTTCATGATGGAGGACTCAGAATGTCACACGGAAAATTCAGCAGAAGGATTGTAACTTGAAGCCAGTTGTACTTCTTGTGGCGTTCTTCACATTTGTCGATATGTCCACCTTCCCCGACAGACTGGGTCTTCGTGTGGGTTTCCCAGAAGACTTTGCAATAAGGGCCAGAGCGCAAGTGGTTGCTTTAGGACATGATCTCTGGAAACACCCGGAGAGGAGTGGGGAAGTGAGACAGAGAAAAACAAGGCAGCCAATAAAAGGTCTGTTCTCAAGCAAGCTACACTAAGCTTAATCCGAGGGTGGTGGTGGGGGGAACCTACAGGAACTAAGGTAGAGAGGGATGGAGGTGGACTTTTTTTTTTCCATGTCTTTTTTAAAATTTTTTATGTTTTTATTAACATATAATGTATTATTAGCCCCAGGGGTACAGGTCTGTGAATCACCAGGTTTAGACACTTCACAGCACTCACCATAGCACATACCCTCCCCAATATCCATCACCCCACCACCCTCTCCCTACACCCCTCCCCCCCCGCCACCCTCAGTTTGTTTTGTGACATTAAGAGTCTCTTATGGTTTGTCTCCCTCCCGATCCCACCTTTTTCACTTATTCTTTCCCTACCCCCCAAGCCCCCCACGTTGCTTCTCAACTTCCTCAAATCAGGGGAGGTGGACTCTTACCACACCCGCTCCTGTCAATCATGACTGAGGGCCGCTGGTGAGGAGCATCCATTCCCCAGGAAATCTGGGATGCCTGGTGCACAGTCTAGTAGGCTGTGACAGCCAGAGAAAGATCTTGGGCAACAAAACACACAGGCCAGCAATGGTCAGCAGAACCCACGAACCCTGGAGTAGCAAAGTCAAGGTACAGGTGCTCAGCACGTAAACAGCAAGCCTCCTTGCTCTCTTGTGTATCCTCAGCTCACTGTGAGCTGCTGTCATCACTCAACAAATAGTTGTTGTCTAGCCCACTTGGCACACTGCATCACCCCTCCTACATGCCACCATAACTAGTATTTTTCCCCCCTCTGTGAAAAGGGAATGCATTTTACCAGCCAGTTCTCCATTCTCCATACCTGTGTACCAAAGAAGAAAGTAAGAAATCCCTACTGGGGTTGGGGTGGGGGCGGAGGTGGGGGCGGAGGTGGGGGCGGGAGGGGGAGGGGAGCAAAGCCAAAACGCTTCATTTGAACACCACTATGGTGTTCAATGTTCAGTGTTTATGGCCACTATTTTCTATTCATTACAGAGAAGGTATCTGAGATTTTTCTGTTCTACTTTTACTGTAAATGTTTTCCAGGAGTAATTACCTCCTACACTACCGTCAGGACTGAAACAGTGGTAGAAGCAATAACTGTGTCTTGCCTTCCTCCTCTGGCCCTTTACTAACAAGCAGCTTGGCAAGAGAAACGTTTTTCAGTAGCCTGGAAAAAATTAATTCCCCGGTAGAACACATTAATATGAAGGTGAAGGAAGGCGTAAGTTCGGGCCAACTCCACAGTGAATCCACAGCCCCAGTCGTGGGTACACAAAATACTATAGTTTCACTACAAAGATGGCCACTCCTCCATTATTCCCAAGCAGAGGCCCAATGGCCAGTGTTCACCCCACTGTCCCCAGAACACCGCTGCCATATGATGCCAGCTGCTGTGACTATCATCTCTGTCGGAACAGTGACCTCCTTCCTCTGGGATGTACGGTGTCCTTCAGGTAATCCTTCCCCTCAAGAGTGCCGGTTTCCGCTAATCCTCAGCATCTGTAGAAAACAACCCAAGAAGGTCAAATCCCCTGTGGCTCTGGTTGACATTCCCTTCTGTTACAAGGAAGTGTAGTATTAAAGTACACCAAACAGAGGAGACAGACCAAGCAAGACTGGGAGAGATGGTTTACAGGAAGAGAGAGAGAGAGAGAGTTTTTTTATTTTTTGTTCTCCGAACTCCTCCACGGTAGAAGGATGACGTTGCCTCATGGGCAATACATAGACCACTTGAATTCTGTTTCCCTCCAAAGTCAAAGCACCATGGGATCTCTTTCACCTGACGTTTCACTGATCAAAGTCACTTTTATGAGAATTGTACGTCTACCAATTCAGGTAACAGACCCATTCAAGTAACGGTGCCCAGGTGGTGGAGTCTCTGATGTGGCACCCAGATCCCCCTTCAGAGGGAAGGAAAGATTATTCCCCTAGCTGTTGGTAGTGCCAGTGGAAGGTAGCTCTCTGCTGTCATTCTTCTCCAAGGACTGCTTGTGCTGAACAAATGACCTTGCCCATGGTCCTGCTTCCTTTCAGGGGTAACCTACATTAGCTATTTGGTAAATACACAGATTCGAAGGCCGGATCCCCTCACTTTAGTTCAAGACAATGCTGTGGGGCCATCCAAGGCTCAGAGCTCACCCAGGAGATGGGCTGTTTCGCTGGAGGCTGCACTACAGGTCAACTCCCTCCCCTGTTCATTCCTGCTTCCTTCCCCTACTTGCCCCCATGTTAATCCCAAGAGCTCTCCCACATCAACTTCCTGCATGGTAATTTCCATCTCATAATCTGCTTCCTGGGGAAGCCAGT
This sequence comes from Taxidea taxus jeffersonii, assembly GCA_003697995.1. Classification (NCBI taxonomy): domain Eukaryota; kingdom Metazoa; phylum Chordata; class Mammalia; order Carnivora; family Mustelidae; genus Taxidea; species Taxidea taxus. The sequence continues at coordinate 37,804 of ML098520.1, read as the reverse complement.
CTACAACAGGTACTTAGACCCTCCTAATGCATCAAAGAGCAAATTATATACAATGAAAAAAAATTCATGGTTTGCATATTTTATTGTGCAGTGCTGCTTTGGAAATTGCTAATCAATATATGTCCATGATCTCTTAATCAGAATATTTGATTAATTAAAGGGCCTTAATTCTCAACCATGTCAGTATGACAAGCAGGCCTGAGGTCAGGGCTAGTGGGCAAATGGAGCTATGTAATATATTAAACCACACTTCTTTTTTTCTCCACACCCTTTTCCCCATATAATCATAATAACAATGGCAAACAAAATGTATTACGGGCTTACTACATGACAGACATTGTTCTTAACACTTTGTATTATTTCATATAAATTTCACAGCTACTCTGTGAAGTCCACACAGTTATTGCCCTCCACTACAGAGATGAGGAAGCTAAGGCATAGAGAAAGCATACAACTCTCATAAGTGAAGCAGCCTGGATTTGTAATCTAGGCAGTTGTATTTGAGAACCCAAACTCTTACCACTTACAGTGTATCTGCCTCCCTAATTAAAAAAAAAAAAAGAAAAACTCTACTGATTCCTAATCATGTCTGATACAGTCAAAGTCAATGATTATTGATAGGAAGCTTTACTTTACTCAAGAAATGCCGGGTAGGCTGAAAACTGTGACACCCCTAACCACAACCAGCCTCTGGGGCTGTTGAGTCCTGCCAGGGAAATGAACTCAGCAGCACAGACTTGTTACCTTAGCTGGGCCCTCATCATCCACCAGGAACAACTGTGTCTGAGCCCAGGCAGCTGTCTCTGTCATTCCCCATATCTGTAGCCTGGAACTTTCACCATTAATTCCACGTCTCCAAACTCACAGCTTTTCCCTTTGTTAGGAGTTCGTTGGACAGTTAGGTAGTCAGGGCCAGGCTTCCCAGCAAGAAAATATGGAGTCAGGACAACTCCACATTGACATCCTGCTTTGCAGTTTGGACGGGACTGCCCTAACATTCTGCTTTGCAGCAGCCTTTGCACAAATGACTTCTGCAAAATGTCCTAAAATAAAGCAATTAACCACAAAGCATTTGTCAATATCATGGGCAAGGGGGTGGTTAAGACATAAGCCCCCAGATGTCAGCCAAAAATAAAGACGTGGACATTAACCTAATAGGTAGACAGATGTGTGATCAAGCCCTGATTGGCAAGACTCAGCACACGCTGATTGCTCAAGATAGTTTGGTAAAAGAGCTCATCAAAACCCTTAAACTTAGAAACTCCAGTGGCAACCCTTTCAGGCCCCCCTCCCTCTCCAGGAGCTTTATACTTCTGCTCCATAAACTTTGCTTTGCTGCCCACCACTCTTCTTCTGGCCTACCTCTTCATTCTTTGAAGTGGTGTGAACAACCGCGGGCACTCAGGGGACACAAATCCCATGACACCCTCACTCTCACTAATGGCCTTGTCTCCCCTTCACAGCAAAAATGAGCCAACAATTAAGAACCACCTCACTGTTTCCTTCCCCATCTACCACTTGTCTTTGTACATTTGGCCGTATCTTCTCTCCAGCCGCTTGGGAGAAGGTGGCCCACTGTCTCCAGCCTGATCTCGTCACATGTTTGAACCCCATCTCCACCTCCATCCTACTCAAGAACTTACTCCATCAACATATTCTCACCGCTGCTCAGAAATACCATTAACTTTGGTATGTATTCTTTCAGTTTAAATATACACAGACACAATATTGATTTGTAAAACTAAAATAGTGTATTATCTTACAGCCTTCCAAACTTTTTCACTTATAAATATTCTTTCAGACAATGTATGCAGTGGCTACCTCATTGTGGTGGATATGATGGATATGGCATTCTTTCCACCCTCCCTCTTTTGCATCTTCCTGAAATCAGCCACTGGAAAGCTAAAAACTACATTTCCCAGACTCCCCTGCAACTAAGGCTTTTTTTGGCCCCCATCAAGGCACTACTAATCAGAGGCACTCACATGAGTTTTGAAAGATGGGAGTGAGGGAGAGACCTTGTCCCTGAGCCCCCTGCTGTTTGGCCTGGCAAATTCAGGCATGGAGACATCTGAGGGTTTTTTTCCTCCAGTATCTGTAGCAAAAAGCCCAGTGCCTGGTCACAACCGGAAGACCTAGGGCAGCCTTCTAGGTGCAGGGAGGAGGAGAGCTATTGCAGTCAGGGTGGTCAACAAAGCTTTCCCTGAGGAAGCAGCAGTTGCGCAAAGACCTGAATGAGATGAGTAAATAAGACATGCGAAGATCTTGAGGAAAACATCTCAGGCAGAAAGAACTGCAAATGCAAAGCCCTGAGGTAAGATTCAGTGTGGATAGAGCAGAACTAAGGATGGGGAGAGTAGTAGGAGCTCAGATCAGAGAAACAGAAGGGGCTAAATCACTTCTAGCCTTGTAAACTGTCATAAGGCATATGGATTTTATTCAGAGTGGGGTGGGAAGCAGTTGGAAGGTTCTTCCATATGTAGGGGCATGGAAACTGAGTAACACGACTGCTATGCCCAGCTAGGTATGTAGGATTAAGGAAGTAAGTATCTGGGCCTGAGAATTTATGCAATCAAAGATACAGAAACAGGAGGCTGGGGAAGTTACAAGGTCAGGAGCAGTTCGTTATTCACATGGAGGACACCAAATGTTATTGAAAGGGCAATCCAGAATCCATCATCCAAAAGCTGAGACCAGCTCCATTCTTTTCCATTCAATAAACTATGGAGCACCTATTATATGCTAGCTATTCCTTTGTTCAAACATTCAACAAGTACTTGCTGTTGTTTACTAGTTCTCTGGATGCTGATGAAACAAAAAAACTACAAAGACGGGTAAGACTTGAACTTGCCTTTGAGAGGTTTCATTGTTTGCAAGCAAGAGATCAGCTCCCAAGAGCTGTAACAGTAATTTGCACTAGAATGGTAACTAGGGTGACCAAAGAAAATAGGGGACTTCCAGTTAAATTCAAATTTAGATCAACAATAAATACTTTGTAGTGTATATATGGCCCAAATATTGCAATGTCATAGTTTGTTCCTGGGACATACTTCTACTACTTAAATATTTGCTCTTTATATAGAAGCAAGTGTAACTGGGGTCTCGCACCTTCCTTTGCTAAATCTGGCAACTGTGGGTAGCAGGTACAAGGGTCTTCAAACTGATACATACCTTGGGAGCACATGGAAACTTTCCATGATGTGGACATAGTGGGATTTTAATGGGCCCGTGTCAGATCTCAAGTTTTTTCCAAGGGTCATCTGCCTGAGAACAGGCTTGTGATTGAAGTGACGTCCCTTCTTGACCTCCTTTTTTCACAGTGGCCAATCTCTTGGTTTATAGAAGAAAGGGATACCTCTCCCTTCCTGAGTATGACTGGTATATTCTACTTGGGTATGAAAAATCTCCAAAATGCCAAAGGTACAATTCAATATAAGAGGGGTTAGCATTAAAAAAAAAGAAAAAGAAGAAGGATTCTTAAGATTTGGTCATAAAACTTTTGCCAGTGAAGTGGTTCCAGCTTTTATCAGATTATTGAGTTGTCAGCTGATAGATCACTGAAGATTATTTTTGAAAATAGATCACCATGTGATATTTTGCTATATAACTTGGAAGGAGTTCAAACAACTGAGTAAAATTGCTGTAACAAACCCTTTCCTTTCATCTTATTTATGGCTGACATTATTTTTAAAAAATTAGAATAAACTCAGGCTAAGCCCTATTTCATTCTGGCAATAAAAAATATTCATACATAAATACATGAAGTATTGTTTTGAAGATCTCCATTTGCTGTATTAGGAAATGTATTTTTGATAAAATTTTACATTTTATGTTTAATAATTATCAAAATTTGTAGTATGTTTATATTATTTTAATCAGTTGAGAACAACTAATTTTTATAGCAATGACTCAATCTAGAAGACGTTTTTAAGCACTGAAAGCCTTGTAACCATAGGAAATAAAAATAATAATAATGTTAATTTATATATATTTTATTGTAGAGAGCATAATATGGTGGTTAATAATTTTTTTCAAACACAAAAATATATTACATTAGAATAAAATCCTGCAAGGGAAGCAGAATAGAACCAGGAGCTCATTTGAGATAACGGAAAGAGGTCAAATTTCTGCTGGTTAAAGAAGAGCTTGTTTGTGTATATATTTTTTTAAGGGGGATGGTGGGTATCAAATTACTGAGATATTTAGATTCCGTTGGATAATTCTGCTATAGACTGAATGTTCTCCCAGACCCACCCACCCCCACCCCCTGTTGAAACCCAGTCCGGAACGTGATGGTATTTGGAGGTGGCAACAAGGGCACAGTGCTCATGGAGAAGATCAGTAGCTTAACAAAAGAGACCCCAGAGAGCTCCCTCCTGGCTTCTGTCATGTGAGGACACAGCAAAAAGGTGGTCGTCTGTGAGCCCAGAAGTGGGCTCTTACCAGATATCTAATCTGCCAGTGCCTTGATCTTAGACTTGTCAGCCTCCAAAACCATGAGAAATAAATTTCTGTTGTTTATAAGCCACTCAGCCTCTGGTGTTTTGTTAGAGCAGCCCAGACAAACAAAGATACATTCAAAAGAGGAATGTCAGAGTTTTCTTTTTAAATGTCAATGACTTATAATATACCACAAATGACTTCCTTTGCAGTATTCAGGTTTAAGATACAAAATTTTCCATATCAACTTCAAAAAGTCCTAGGGGTTACATCGCTTTTATTGAAATCGTTTTTATTTTAGGAGGTGTGCAAAAATTTTAGAAAGTTTGAAGACCACTTGCCAGGCATAGAGGTCTGAGCTGGGGGCAGGGAGTGGGCAGCCTGCTTCATGTCCCAGGTCCCTGCCTTGGGACACCTGGGTGGCTCCATTGGTTGAGAGTCTGCCTTTGCCTCAGGTCATGATCCTGGGGTCCTGGGATCGAATCCCACACTGGGCTCCTTGCTCAGCGAGCAGTCTGCTTCTCCCTTTGCCTGCCACTCCTCCTGCTCATGTTCTTTCTCTCTCTCGGACAGATAAATAAATAAAATCTTTTAAAAAAATAAAAATAAATTGCGACCTGCCTTTATAGCATTTCTTTCAGACAGGGATCTAAAAAAAGGTTCTGTTTTGAAGGGATGCTTGTAGAGGCTAAAGGTCTGGTTCAGAGGCAGTGAACTAGGATAGATGTGCAGCATTGGTCCGGGTTGGAAAGTGAACGCAGTCAGGCACCCTAGGAATGAATGCTGAAATTCAGCTGATGTTCTGCTCAACAGGTCTTGGACCTCAGCTTGGAGCTACTTCTACTTAGAGGAAGGAACATCGTTATTTTGGACAAAGGCCCTGAATCGGCTAGCAGGAGCCACAGTTATATCCCTGTCCACGTGAGCGGTTTAATACATGGAAATATCCCCAAACCTATAGATACCTGGTTGAATTCCTGAAGACGCCAATCTGGCGTGTCTCTGCAAACAAGAGAAACCAGCAAAATGCTGGAGCACTTCTGGAGGAGCATATCACCTAAATGAGAAATTAGTCCTATCTTTGTACCAAGCGCAGTGTGTCCCCAGCTGGGACATTGCATGCAGCTCTTCTCAGAGGACTCAACAAGTACACAAAGGTTCAGGAGGAGGTCGAAGAAAATGAAATGCTCCAAGTGAGGTGGTGAAACAGGATCCTGAATGAACTATTCCTCAAGGGAGATGAAATTGACAGGTGCCCCTTGGGCTGGTTGGTTTCAGCCACAACAGTGGAGCAAAACTCTATTGGTGATTCTGTCTTTCAGAATGGGCAAGAGCTTGAATATGATATATAATAACAGGGCATAAATGTTGGAGCAGGTTACTTCGACTTAAGACAGAACACTGAGTACATTTATATTTGGTTTAGGACACATTTAAATACCTACGGCTTGGAGCAGTTTCAAACAAGTTCCAACTTCTTGCCAATCTCAGGGTAGTGATCCTGAGGCTGAGTGTTTCCCAGGGGTTGAGTAAAACAGCTCTAAGCAGTTTTGTTTTTTTCCCTGTAGCTTTCCATTCTCAAGACCAGCAGGGAACCCAGTGCCGGCCAGGATGGGCAAAGCTGGCTATTGGATCACTCTGCATCTCACAGAAACTGCCTCTTCCCTCCAATGCCTGAGGCTTTCCTGCTGGGTCATCGACAGAAACATGGAAAGCTGTAAGGAAAAAGGCCAAGAGTTGGGATGCTTGGGTGGCTCAGTCAGTTAAGCATCTGCCTTGGGTTCAGGTCATGATCCTGGAGTCCTGGGATCGAGCCCCGCATCTGGCTCCCTGCTCAGTGGGAAGCCTGCTTCTCCCTCTCCCACTCCCCACTGCTTGTGTTCCCTCTCTTGCTGTCCTTCTCTCTCTCTCTCTGACAAATAAATAAATAAAATCTTAAAAATAAAAGGAGGGGGGAGAGTTGTTTTCCAAAAACTCTGGGAATGGCTGCAGGAACACAGCTGTGGAATTCTTGAGTGGTTTTTATCCCGATGCTGAGTGGCTCCCCTCCTGCCTCTAGAGCTGGATTGTGCAGGCTTAGCTGGTTGACATCACATTGGCAGTTTGAAATTGGCCATGGGGGCTGTATTTATACCATGAAAACTGCCAAATGTTACAACTCAAGGCTTTTTTTTTTTTATTTTTCTGAGAGCCAGTTGTTAAACATTTATCAGCACAGTGCAGATTCTCCCTAGCAGAAACCGCCCCGACCTCAACAATAGGGCAGAAAGTTCCAGGGTACATGTAAGAGGCCACAGTTGCCCCATCATTAACTGAGCAGCAACAATCGATGCTGTGTTGGCCCAGGAGGCAGGAGAAGCAGCCAAGGAGCTCAACAGAGTAGATCTATTGTTGGTCAAAAAGATTATCTCTTCTCCTCCCAGTGAGTCTCCAAAATTCCTATTGGCAGAGGAAAGTGGACATTTTTTGCAGGACCAGAAGTCCTTACCTCATACTGGGGCAGGGGTGGGAAGGGAGGCAAGAGAAAGTGAAATCTAGATTCATCTTATCCATGTAACACAAGGCATTAAGAAAAAAAATTAAAAATATCTAAACCTTAGTAATAAAATCCTTTCGATGCCATATTGGAACAAGCTTCCCATAGATTGTTTACTTCTCTAGAGGAATGCACCTTTGTTTACTTCGCTGTTTACTCTTAATTACTGGCTCATATCCTGTGAAGTTCCATGTTGACTTATAGATCTTTTCCAGGAACGATGCAAATAATGTCTATCCAGTTGAAAAGAAAATCCTGAAAGTTATGGTTTTTCATTGTCCTGGAGGATATAAACCAGTGTTGTATCTGATAGCAATTTATTTCCATATTCTTTTTAAAGGTCTCTAAATAATCAGTCCCTCAAAAATGGTCTTTCAGCCAACTTTTACCATGTTACCAGTTCTCTCATTAGTGGGTTAATAAATCTTCAGATCATATGAACACATATGCGTGTTCATACTCTATGCATATGAATCATGTTTTTAATTTCTTTGAAAATTAGACTCTGACAGCGTAAGTCAGCTTTGATAAGGTAAAAGGAGTTCATCTCAGCTGATCTGAGGGATAAATGTAATTTGAAGTCTTGTCATGGAGAGCTGCAGAGGGCACAGTCTGACAAATGGATATAATTTCTGTTCTTTGTAATCCTATGTGGGGGGGCCCAGCTCCCCAAGGAACACAGAAGACAGCGGCCAGCCTTGGGGGGATTATAGAGTTGCCAAAAATCATTAGCACCATAGACAGACTATCTCTCGCCAAACACACGTATTGATGTCTTCACTATCACAGAGCTGAGATCTGTAGGCAAGAAAAGATTCATGTGTGTTTGAATTGTTAAGCTATCATTTAGTTTGTGTCTGGAAATGTCTTGAATGACAGTGTCTCACATAACCTCTAAAACCAATCACTCTTCATCAACAGATTTGCTTGACTGCAGAAACCCTGAGAACAACCTCCGTTGTGCTTGGCTTTTTTTTTTTTTTTTTTTAACCAACACTTCGCCAGGCAGGCCGCTCTTAGTGCATGAAGTGTGTCTGTAACTCTGCTTCAATGTTTGTGAGCCTCCGAAATGGCAGACGGCAGAGGAGCAAAGCTGGTGACAATTGAATGGTTCCGTCTCCATTTCGCCATTCTTTCTACAAGCTGTTGACAAGGATGGATGGCTTTCTCTGTAATCTGCGAAAGCCTCCTCCGTGTACAAGAGTGTCTAACTCCCCTGTGCAGTGTTTCCCTTCTTGACGAGCATCCTGAGGAGTGACAAATAGTGACAGAAACCCTGAAAACATCCCATTCAGACCTGGGTGATGAGGAGTCCCAGCTCACCTGCTCTTGATATTCTACCTAACACAAACCGCGGTATTTCCTGTGGAATGCTGACAAGAAACTTGGTTCACGTGTGGCTTCAGCAACAACCCAGTCTGGTGGAAAAGGGTGATCAGTTTGTTCTGTTCCCTGGGGCATCCATCCCCTACAAAGGAAGGTGGTCCCATCTCCTGCACGAGGAGCTCAGACTTTTTTTCTTTGTAAATTTCTTCGCGAAAGTGTTGAAATCCAACTAACATGGGCCAGGATACATGGCTAGCAGGGATTTGTCACTGATCCCCCTTGTGCTGGTGACCCTGGGATGGTGCCCAAGAACCCTGATTTTACATTTTGGCTAGGGGAGAGGCCAGATGAGCCCATAGCTCCTGGTGAGTTGGCCCAGCGCAAAGAGTAGCATTTATTCCTGATATCCCGACTGCGGCACTCGATGACTCGATGGCTAGATCAGACTTTTATATCCTGAAACCTATAGCCGAGGCCTAAGAATCCCTGAGCTTTCTGAACTGGCTTTTACTCACCACCCTGCCACAGCAGACGTTGCCGTACACACACACACACCAGCAGCGCCCAGTACCCACTCAGGAAATACCGACAGTGCTTAGGATCCCACTGAGCGAGCATAAGCAACTCAATGAGGCAGATCTGTGTAAGATCTGTGTCAATTGCACCATCTTATGCAAATCTACAAAGTACGAGATTATCACTGATGCTAAGTCCTCACTTTTGCAAAGGATAACTGGGAAGAAACGTTATATCCCTACCCCTGAAATGACATCGCAAATGTGAAAAGAAGCCATCCAAAACCAAAGGAGAAATCACAACCAAGTCCTTGGAAGAAGCACCCCGATGGTAGATTAGCCCAGAAATGAAAAAAGCAAATCATGTGAAGTAGTTGCTTCTGCAGAAACTCTGAGGCCTCCGTTTTAACTTGTGGGATGTCTGGACAGGGTACCATGTAAGGTAATGACATATTTAAAAGTTGTTGATAAAGTACTTTGCACTGCTTAAAATTCAATTCACCACTTCACCTGAAAACTTCTTTGCACCAGCATTTATGATAAAAATCTAGATGATGAGTTTTTTTTTTTACTCTCCATCAAAGACTGACACAATGATGGAATCTCAACAGGTTTTTATCCTTGGATCCATCCGTTTCCTAATCCCTGGATTTTTCCCTTCAATATAAAATAGCTCAGTTTAATTTCTATCTTATAGGATATTTGTCCCCAGACTTTGCACTTTCCAACTGTGTTGAAAATCGCACGCAAATCCCCATGTCAGCATATGGCCTCTTTTTGATAAAGATGACTTTGTTTCTTACGATGGAAAGCGGGGATAAAAGTATCTGGTTCACTGTGACAACAGACAAAAGTCGAGGTTATTGAAACATTATCACATTTCTGTCCCACTCTGTAAATTTTTATTAAAGATTAAAGTTAATACACTGTCTGGATATATTAATATAAAGTGTCCTCATATTTTACCAGCGAATGGTGTTTTGATAATAAATTAATAAATGGAAGCAAGAAGAATTATCTGCTTCATTCTGAAGATCTACGAAACCTCTAATAAAGATTTCTTGATTGAATGCAAGGACTCACAAAGTGTTTTGTTAAGAAATGAGTAATAAGAATTTACAGGGAGGCTGCTGATTTCGGAAGGAGCAAGAAATAGTCATTTCTTGGTTGTATGACTTCAGCAGACTTTTCCTCTGTCGGTTGTCGTTTTTTTTTTTTCTTCCAGCAAACTAGAAGTCCATCATTATTTTCTGTATTTTCCTAGAAGAAAAAATGTCACCAGTATAGGCAGTACTTTTTCAAAAGGTCAAATATAACACTTTTTTTAATAGTGCGTGTACTGTGCAGTTATTTCCAGATAATTTTGAAATTAGAACACTTTGGCTGCACCAGGGTCAAACTAAACTAGAAAGTTTATTTTAAAGCCTTATATGTAAGTGATGAATCACCAAATTCTACTCCTGAAGCCATTATTACACTGTATGTTGACTAATTAGAATTTCAATAAAAATTTGAAAATAAAATAAAGTAAAATCCTATAGCACTTATGACCTTTTTGTTTATAAACTTGTTTACTTGACCTGCAGTCTATCTCCTCAGTGTTTTGAACAGAGATTAAATCAAGAGCAATGAAGTCAGCGTCTTCAAAAGCTTCTTACAAAATATTTGGAGAAGACTCACATAATCATTTCAGACAAACCTCAAACAAGCAAGCATTTTTAAATATGAAGACAGACTTTGCACTCAGTGAAAATTATTACGAGAAAATAGTCACCTTTTTCTCCATTTGGGAACTTTTGGTTCATTTAAGTGAAAGCAAAGGAAGAGTCTTTGGGAAACAAGAAGGGGAGGACATGCCAAATAAAAACAAATAATGTGAAAGTCACAGTAGAGTATCTGGAAAATTAATTATGGTATTTTCCTTATTATTGTCATAATTTTTTTCAATTTTCAATTTTCACAAAAAACAGTGTATGAAAGGAGTAACTAATTTAGATTCAGACAATTGAGAATAAGGAATTTTGTAGACTCTGAAAAAGAGCAGCTGATTGTTAACAGAGGGAAAAGCAGGTTTGCATAAAATAAAAATGGCCACTTGCCATTCACTAACACTGACCCCAGCCTTGGCAGGGACATTATTAATCATTTATCCACATAAAACACAGGCTGATGAACAGTTGCAAGGTAAAATATGATAAACTACTTATGGCTCTTAACTGGGTTAAAGTAAATTTTACATTGAACAGTGGTCTAGAAGACAGTTATTAATCAGAGATTTTCACTTGAAAGGAAAAACAAATATTTTCCTCATTTCCATAATATTCTCTAAAATATTTCTTATAATATATATGGTAGGCTTCCTGAGTTATTACATCCAAATATGTATATCTTAAGTAAATCATTCATTCAACAAGTATTTATGGAGCCCCAATTATGTGCCAGGGAGCCATATTTTTTTGTAGTGGAAAGAATAAAGGAATATGACATGATATATTAAATATCACAATTCAAATGTTACCTCAAATCCTCCTTAAAAGGAAATTGTGGATAGAATCAGACAACTTAGAATCAGACAACTTTCATACAACAGCCCAGGAAAATGTCCAAGGCATCACATAACTGAGATGGTACCTTCTCTAAACTACTGGGACAATGTGTTATTTCCTTTACATTCTTGTTTTACTTTGGGCTCCTCTCCCCACTGCAGAAGCAGACCCAAGACAAACATTTCAGTTGAAGTAGTTTGTTTAGGAGATGATACCAGCAAAAACTGGTATTGGAGTGGACAGTTGAAACTGGGGAAGGGAAGGAAGTCAATATGGATCTTGTCACTCATCACCACTGTGGGGAGCTGGAGCTGAATTCTAGGAGCCAGGAGAGGTTATGTGCCTCAGGGTTGCCCTAACCAAATTGACGTCATATACCAACTCTCATCAGTCCTTATAGGAGGGCTGCTGAGTCAGGGGCATTCATTCCCCAACACAACCAGCCTAGCCTGCTCAACAAGTGGGAAGACTAGGTCTTGGCAGCAGAGGAAGGTTTTCGGTAAAGAAATACAGGTTCTGGCAGGTGGAAGTCTGGCCAGCCAACATGCACTAAGGTGGTGTATCAGTTTTCTAGATTCACCATAACAAATGGCCACAAACTGGTGACCTAAGCACAACAAAAAATGGGTTATTTCATGGTTCTGGAAACCAGAAGTCTGAAATCAAGGTGTTGGCAGGGGCCATGCTTCTGCTGAAGGCTTTGGGGAGGATCCTTCCTTGCCTCTTCCAGCTTCTGGAAGCTCCAGGCATTCCCTGGCTTGTGTCTACATCACCCCAGTTTCTTCTTCTGTCTTCCCATCACCACCTCTTCCATGTCTCTGTGTCTTTTCCTCTTCTTTTCCAAGGATACTTTGGAGGTAGGGCCCACCCTCAGTCCCAGATGATCTCATCTTAAGATCCTTCACTTATTTACATCTGCAGAGAGTCTCTCTCTCTCTATTTTTTTTTCCAAACAAGATCACACTTACACATTCTGGAGGTTGGGACATGGACATATCTTATGGGAGGCCATGATTCAACCCACTACAGGTGGTATGAGTGAGGGGATATGAACACAACCTCGAAGGTGCCTGCTGCAATCTAGAAATTTTAACAATTCCCTTCAGCCTGTTCTGTGCCTGGCCCACCAAACCAGATCATTCACCAAAGATCTGCTATCAGTTTGTAGTGGGCTGTGTTAACTGCCAACGTTGTTGTCTCTTCCTCTACATACTTTTCATAGTGTGAATACTTGCTTCTTTGGAAGTGTGAGTTTATTGGTTATTTCTCAGGCATAAATTGATCTTTAAAAAGAAGCAACCACAATAAACAGGGATGGGATGTCCCTTCCACTTACAACAGATTTTTGTAAACAAAGCATGGCTTACTATTTTTATAGGTATATACAGATAGTCACTGCATAAAGGCAGTGCCCTCACAATCTTGCAATAGAAGGTAAGATTGTAGAATGAGAAAATTAGGCAGCGTGTCACAAAATAATTTAACTGAAACCCCCAGAGTTTCACACTTATGACAGCAACAAGTCAGGAGGACTGTCAGGCTACACACAATGGGTGAAATATTAATTGGGGCCTGTGCCTTGCATATTAGAGCATGTTTCTCCAGGTCAGCCACAGCCTGCAAAATTAGAACAATTCCCTCAGCAAGCGTAACAGCTAGGAAGCAAATCCACATCACACCCACTGCTGTTCAGGATCAGGTGTCTGTCGATTTTTGCCCAGTGTCGGATTTACTCTCTCCAGATCAAAGGGGTTTGTTTCCTTGTATAGATGCTGCTCATCACTTACCTGGTAAGATTTTCAGAAAGGTTCTTTTGGAGGGCAGTAGGGAAGGATCCGGAGTTGAGTAGCACTGTGGGAGGTAATATAGATGAGTAAGCTGGAAAAAAAATCATGGACAATTCTGAGAAGGGGGTTGTGTGATAAGGGATGAGATAGGGAGAAGCATGCCCATGGAGGGAGCCAAAGGCAGGGGGTGCATTGAGGGATCATCCCCAACTCTGTCCCAGCTGGCAGCCATTCAGCAACTTCTGCAATTGGCACTTGTCTTTCCATCCCAGCACATTTGGTTGAAAGTAGAGAGACTGTGAAGGAAGGAGGCTCATAAGACAGGATGTACCCATTCACCCACTCAAAAGTGGGATTCCATCAATTTCAAATATAAGCACTTCACGTGTATTCACTCAGTCTCTAGGGAATAGCTGTTGAGTGTTAGGCAATGTACTAGGTACCTATGACTCATCTGGTGAGGCCTTATCCTCGTCTCTCTTCCCTCTGACTTTGGTGACATTCAATCTCCTTTGCTTACAAAAGTAGGAACTTCTGTTTCTTTTCTAAAGAAAAAAACCCTCAGACTTTACAAAACCATGATTGCACTGTATCCAAGATCCTTATAATTACCCTACATGGTGTTAAGTCCAGATGCAATATTAAGTAGATTACAAAACCCTGCCACAATTCCACAATAAAAAGGAAATGAAAATTGCAATCGAACATTTAATTGTTTTTTAACATGTTTGTTGAAAGCAAGAGAAATGAAAGATTTAAAACAATATCTATTCTTTTAGGAAGCTTGGATTTCCACTTAGCAAAAGATGATTTAAGAGCTGTGGAATACTTCACAGGTGAGAAGCTATATAGCAGAATGCCTTTAACCATGAATTTGAAGGATGAATTATAACCTCTTTTGGTTTAATCATTCTGCAATCGCCCTCCAGCCAGACACTTAAGGATGACTAAAACTTTTCAGTCTCCATCTAAAATAAGAAGCTTATAGACATCAATGCCAAAACGGCAATAAAATCTAGACTTCTAGAAGGCAAGGCAGGAGTTCAAAGTCTTACAGACTCTCCATTCCCCCACAAGAAACATCTCTTTGTCTCTGAATTATCCGGTAGTTTATAACTTTGTGAGCATAGGGATTGCTTGGGGAGCTGATTAGAAATCCATATTCTCAGACCCCACCCATGCCAGTTTTGGTTTAGTAGTTCTGAGATGGGAGCCAGGAAATCTGTTTTAGTAACCATCAACCTCAGATAATTCTGGTCCAGGGAGTTTGGTGATCACATTCGGAGAAACAGCGAGCCAGGGAAAATTCATCCTGAAATTGTAAATTCCATCATCTCTAACACTGTTGTGATAGAAAAGATGATTTCTTTACTTTTCAAAATTTAAGTGATGATTTAATGAACACTTAGTTTAGGCTAGACACTATATATGTGTGCATATGAATCATATATATCAGTTTATATCTGCATTACATTCTATTAATTATATTAATTAACATATATTATTATATATTGTATTATATAATATATATATCTATATTGATACATGCATCTATATCTATACTTACATCTAACAGTTTCTCTAATTCTCACCCTGACCCTGTGAGAGAATATCCCTATTTTACCACGAGAGAATGGGGACTCACCAAAGTTAAGCAGAGTTGCTGGAAATCAACCCTAGGATATCTGACACAAAAGCATTTGTTCCAAATTGTTACACTGGCCTCCCAAAGAGCTCCATGAGCGCATTGTATATTTTTGATACCCACCCAGTTAACCTCATAGTGGTTGGTCAGTTACCATAATAATTCACATTGCTTTAAAAACATCACTCCCACAAGCTCCTGCTGTGCTGAAATAGCTTCCGTAGGTGGGAAGATGAGACTGGCAGGTATTAGCTGGTCACTGGGGACCAGTGGCCATGGTCAAGCAATCAAAGAGAACCCCAGCTGCTGTCCTAGAAAATGTACTCATAGGCAATAAGAGTTTTGAGCATTAACCACTGGGGGGATAGTTCACAATGTCAAAGAGGGAGCTTAGGACTTCTTCTAACGGTGGGGAAGCTGATATAAGACTAACCCTTCCGCTGATGGCAACTATAAACTCTGAACAACATATAAAATGGCCACTTGGAGGCACTGGCCGGTGACCAAAAGCAGGAAGAAACTGGAGGAATTTTGGCCTCAGAAGCAGCAATCACACTAGCTGAGAGTCACATCTATATGTCTTTTTCTCTGTCATTTTTAAGGGTATTCCTTGGGCCTCACAAATCTGCTGGATGTGGCCGCATCGGAAATCTTGAGTTTTATTGACCTGAAGATTTAGAGGACAGAATTTAGACCTGACAGAGCAATGGGGAATTGAGGAGCAGGAAATCCCAGAAAAGAGAGAGCTTAGAGAGGGAAATCACAAAATGCGCAGGCAAACCTTCCTCGAATCTGTGACAGATTTCTGAATTCTAACATGGGGGTAAGACTCCAAGGAGCCCAGGAGAGGAAACAATAGCTGGAGAGCTGAAAGCTGAATAGCAGTTTTAACAACTGTCTGCTGGAGAGGAGGAAGAGTTTGGAGTTTGGGTAGTCTCAGGTTAGAAGGGCTTGGTAAATACCTCAGACTTCCTGCTGTAATTCCGTCCATGTCCCATCTTTGTAATACATACCAAATGCCAAGAATAAGGGCTTTATCCAAGCACAAAAGAAAAAATAAGATAGAGCTACCTTAATGAAGCCTAAAACCAAGCCTCCAAAAAATCAATCAAATCAAAATCTATCAAAACAAAACTCAACACTCCTTAGAGGAACATAAGAGAATCCAGAATCTCTATAATATGTTATGCAGTGTACAATCAAAAATTACTAGAGGGGCACCTGGGTGGCTTGGTGGGTTAAGCCAGTGCCTTTGGCTCAGGTTGTGGTCTCAGGGTCCTGGGATCGAGCCCTGCATTGGGCTTTCTGCTCAGAGGGGAGCCTGCTTCCCCCTCTCTCTCTGCCTGCCTCTCTGGCTACTTGTGATCTCTCTCTGTCAAAGAAATAAATAAAATATTTTTTAAAAATTACTAGATATGTGAGGGAAAAAACCCAAACAGGAATATTTGGAAGAATATAAGTCAATATAAACAGACCCACAGATAATCCAAATGTTGTAATTAAGAGACAAGGATTTTTTTAATTTAAATTCAATTAGCTAACATATAGTACATCATTAGTTTCAGATGTAGTGTTCAACAGTTCATCAGTTGTGTATAACACCCAGTGCTCCTCACATCAGGTGCCCTCCTTAATGCCCATCACCCAGTTACCCCAGCTCTCCACCCACCTCCCCTCCAGCAACCCTCAGTTTGTTTCTCATAGTTAAGAGTCTCATGGTTTTTCTTCCTCTGATGACTTCCCACTCAGTTTTCCCTCTCTTTTCCTTTCTCTTTCCCTCTGTGCTGTTTCTCATATTCCACATATGAGTGAAACCATATGATAATTGCCCTTCTCTGATTGACTTATTTCACTTAGCATAATACTCTCTAGCTCCATGTAGGTCTGTGTAAACCGTAAGTATTCATCCTTTCTGATGGTTGAGTAATATTCCATTGTATACAATAGCACATCTTCTTTATGCATTATCTGAACAATATCTGAACAAAGATTTTTAAATTATTATGATAAATTTGTTAAAGAATTTATAGGAAAAAATGAATAAATAGTAGAGGAATAGGAGGTTTTAGGAGATTCTTAAACAGTGAAAAAAAAATCCAAATAACAATTCTAGAACTCTGGACCCTGCTCAGCGGGAGGCCTGCTTCTCCCTCTCCTGCTCCCTCCCCCAAGCTTATGCACGTGCTCTCTCTCTCAAATTAAAAAAAAAAAACTAAATTAAAAAAAAATTCTAGAATGAAAAGAATACAACATCAACAATAAAAAATTTACCTAATGAGTACGATAGTACATTGGATCAAACAGAAGAAAGTATCAGAAAACTGAGGACAGGACAAAAAAAATCACCCAAATTGAAGCACAGACTGAACAAAATTTGAAAAAAGAATGAAACGAATCACGGTGACATGTGGGATGGTATCAAGCATTCTAACATAAGTGTAATTGGACTCTTGGATGGAAGCAAGAGAAATAATGGTATGTAAAAATTATTTGAAGAAGTATCGACCAAATTTTTCCATATTTAATAAAAATCAACAGCCCATATATTCAGGAAGCCATGGTCCCTTCATGCAGTGTAAATACAAAAGAAATAAGAACATTGGCACACCATAGTCTAAGTGCTAAAAAACAAAAACAAAGGGGTACCTGAGTGGCTCAGTAGGTTAAAGCCTCTGCCTTCGGCTCAGGTCATGATTCCAGGATCCTGGGATCGAGTCCCACATCAGGCTTTGTGCTCAGGAGGGAGCCTGCTTCCTTTACTCTCTCTCTCTGCCTGCCTCTCTGCCTACTTGTGATCTCTTGTCTGTCAAATAAATAAATAAAATCTTTAAAAAAAATAAAGAGAACATTTTTAAAGTAGCCACAGGAGAAAAGCACATTTATATCCAAAGAAACAAAAAAATTAGGAATGATCTCTGTCTTCTCATTTAAAAAACAATGGATTTGAGAAACCAATAGAAACAAGTTTCCAAAATTCTGGGCCTTAAACTAAAAGGAATGAAGCTCTGGTGGTCACATTTTTCTTCAAGATTTTATTTATTTTTTGTTTAGGTAGTTAGTTAACTGAGAGAGAGCAAGGGAGCACACGTGAACAGGGGGAGGAGTAGAGGAGGAGGGAAAAGGAGGAGAAAAGAATCTCAAGCAGACTCTATCCTGAGCATGGAGCCCAATGCAGGGCTCAATTTCAGGATCCTGAGATCACGGCCTGAGCCAAAACCCACAGTTGAATGCTTAACCAACTGAGCCACCCAGGCACCCCTCTGGTGGTCACATTTCTGATAGGCTGGCATTCAGGATGGGACAAAGCATTCTTTGGTGGGAATCTCTTAGATGACTCTTTAAACTCTTTCAGAAAGTAATAGGTAGCCATTGCACTTTCCTGAGGTGGTGATGTGATAAAACACAATCTGGTGGCGAGAAGCCTTTGCAGTCAGGTGTAGGATGGATTAGAAGGGAAAGAACCAAGATGCAGGAAAAGTAATTAGGAAAGTGATGTGTCAATCCAGGCAAGGGGTTATTTTTTGGTCAAAGGTAATAAGCGCTGGACAATAGTGTCATCGAACAAGGCCTGGGCCTCAGACAGCAGACTCAAGAACCTGTTTTGTGTGGACATTGCTCCCGGCCCCCAGTCTGAGATGCATCCTCATACTCATCAAGCTCATGGAACCAAGATGGTAGACCCAACAAAATGCTGCTTCATCCATTTACCATGAGAAATACAAACGTCAAGAGTCACAGAAACACACAGTTGCAGATCAGCACATTCCCTCTTGGTGTGGGGGGCCAGAGGTCTTGAGGACAACGAATCAAGACCCAGAGAACTTAGGTAAGACTTAGAAATAGTCTTCAGCTGAAGCAGCCTGAGCCTTCTCACCCAGCACAGGGAGAGTCTTGCCAAGGATCCTCTACCTGCCCTTCTAATTGGCCCAGATCCCCTATATAGTGGACTATGCTCAGATGAATCCTGATGATGTGGGACTCCCTTTCCCACCACTACCAAGACTATTTTGTTCTTCACAAATATTAACAAAGTAGATCTGGTTGTGATCCAGTCTTGTTGGTCCAAAAGCCATGCTGTCTATTCGAACCACAAATTCTCCCTTCTGATCTATTGCAGATGTCCTGTAGACTTTGACTCTCCAAAAGAAATCTCATTTTGACTTTTTAAGTTTCTAATTGGCACCTCCTTATGGCCTCCAGGAATGACAACAATGGGGATCTAGGAACAATGAAGAAGAAGTTGCAAAAGAAGCTGCAATCACAGAGTTAAAAGCAAAATACAGAATCAGATAAGGGTTGATCAAGAGAAGTGGAGCAGGAAACAGATTTTAAAATAAAAAAATGCTTTTGCCAGCACCAAAATCCTACTGGGCAGCAAAATGCCTTGCTTCCAGAAACACTCAGAAAACTTCTGTGGAATGGAAATGGAGTAGGAGCTGAAGCTCCATCAGCTCAGGTCTTACAAATCCTCTGCAAATTCCAGAAAGGACTCAAGTTGCTCACCATCCGCATGGCAGGAAATGCAGGCTAAAAGTGAGGGAAGCCCATAGATTCTGTTGGAGTAAAGAGAGTTGAGGTAAAGTCGGGATCTATATAGATTAAAATCCCTCGGAGGCTCAGAGCTGTCTCCCAAAGGGACTTTTATCAAAGGGTTAGTTAGTACCTAGGTTTCACTAGGTCAGTAGAAATTTTGCTATTCATTCTAAACAGTTCTAAAAGCAAGCATTTCCAGATGGCATATGGTGCTTTTATATGTCTTATCTATTTACACCCAATTCTGAAATAATTATCTCAATGTTACAGATAAGGTAGTTGAGGCTCAGAGAGGTTAAGGAACTTGCCCAAGTTATGCAGTTAGTGGCCGAGCCAAGCACCTGAATCATGGCAGTCTGACTCTAGGGCTTGTGTTCCTGTCTACTACACACACTCTCTCTGTCTCTCTCACATTGTGCCAGGCCCAAGACCTTGGATCCATAGATATCAAGCCCACCAAAAACAGCAGGGTAAGTTCTAAGGAAATGCTAAGGCAGAGTCGTGTCCAGTTTGGTCTGAGGTCCTTTTGCTACGTGGACCAAATGGCCAGAATTGACCCTACGATGAGTGAATGTCATCTCACTATGTGTTCTATGCCCGGCATGGCCAGAGCTGGACTACGGGCAGGAGCAACAGAGGAAAGATGCAGCTT
The DNA here is from genome assembly GCA_003697995.1 of Taxidea taxus jeffersonii. Lineage (NCBI taxonomy): Eukaryota > Metazoa > Chordata > Mammalia > Carnivora > Mustelidae > Taxidea > Taxidea taxus. Next base: position 17,824 of record ML098520.1, on the reverse strand, counting down.
GTGTGTCTTTGATACTGTGTTACCTTGTAGATCTGAGGTCCCTGAACCACCAAAAAGAGAAAGTTCTTTTTTCTTAGCCCACCTAACTTGGCAGATGCTAGCATTATAGCTGAACAGATGTTTTCCCTGGAGAATCTGTTTCCAATACCTTATGATGAAGAATCACCTTCAGAGAATAAACAAATGTACATATGTGCAAGCTCCAGCAAGACAAAACCATCTTTTTCAGATGAGAGACAACAAATGCTCTGTGCTTGGGGAAAAAAGGTATTAGACAGCCTGGGAGTCACTCAAGGATTTTTTTTTAATTTATTTGTCGGAGAGAGAGAGAGTGAGCACAGGCAGACAGAGTGGCAGGCAGAGGCAGAGGGAGAAGCAGGCTCCCCACTAGCAAGGAGCCCGATGTGGGACTTGATCCCAGGACGCTGGGATCATGACCCGAGCTGAAGGCAGCCACTTAACCAACTGAGCCACCCAGGCGTCCCTCAAGGATTTTTTTTTTTTAAGATTTTATTTATTTATTTCAGAGAGAGAGAGTGAGAGAGAGCATGAGAGGGGAGAAGGTCAGAGGGAGAAGCAGACTCCCCATGGAGCTGGGAGCCTGATGTGGAACTCGATCCCAGGACTCCGGGATCATGACCTGAGCTGAAGGCAGCTGCTTAACCAACTGAGCCACCCAGGCGCCCTCAAGGATTTATTTTTAAGTGTCATTCCTATTTGAGGTTTTTCACTGTCCTTCCCTGCTTCCAGCTATTCCAATTTGGAACATTAATTCTGGACTTTATTGTTTATTTCTCCCAATGAAGTTTGCAGCAAACTGACAAAAGGCAGTTCTATAAACCGGGTGTACTAAATGCACTTATTTAACATATTTCTGGAGTGTTTGAATTTAAACCGGAGAGAAAGTGGGTAACCGGTATAAACAGTGTTTCTGTTTCTAAACACTTGGTAAATTTTTCTATTGGTTCATTGTTTTTGCTGTCTTTTTTAAAGGCCAAATTATTCCCGGAGGTACCCAGATGCTCATGCAATTCCTTCCAATATTTACAAATGGTTATAACGGATCGAGCTGATCTGTTTCAGAAGGATGTTGTGGAATTATTAACATCATTTTCTTGAATAATGGCATGTCATTCTTCACTCATAATGTCCACTCAGTTGATATTTACATGGTAAATATCTTAGTGTCATGAGCTCTATGAATGAGGAAAAGGCAAGTGGGATGTATATATTACAGTCAATCTTAAATTTGAATCAGCTATGTGTGGTAGGCTAAATAATGGTCTCAAAAGCTAGGTTCACATCCGAATCCCCAGAACCTATATGACCTTATATGGCAAAGACCTTGCAGTGATTATGTTATAGAGCTTCAGATGGGGAGATTATTCCAAATTACCCTCAAGTATCCTTATAAGAGAGAGCCAGAGGGAAATTTAACACAATGGAAAAGCAGAAACACTGTAGCGGCGAAGGAGAGAGAATGGAGTGAGAAAGTCACAAGCCAAGGAAGGCTGGCAGCCACCAGCAGCTGGAAGAGGCAAGGAATGAATTCTTCCCCAGAGCCTCCAGAAAGTGTGGTCCCACCAGCACCTTGATTTCAGACCAGTAAAACTAATTTTGAACTTCTGGCCTCCAGAAACGTGAAAGAATACCTTTCTGTTGTTTTAAGCCCCCAAGTTGGTGGTCATTTGTTACAGCAACCCCAGGAAACGAATGCACTGTGTTCCTACGTGTTAAGTATAAGCCAATTATTTGACGCTTAGTGCATTTATTGACAAATAGAATATGACACGCACCAGTTATCACCATGTTAGGCCAGAAAAGCTCCCCTCCTTTTTAACTCACATAAACTGAATTATATTATACTGTGGGGATTTGAAATGTTGTTTTTTTCCCCCTTTTCTTTAGCAAGAGAAAATTCACACACAAAAAAATACCTGGATGTTAGAAAGGAATATGGGACTTAACTTAAGCAATAACAGCTCTCGGCCAAAAGAAAGGGCACACATCGGTGTTAGTCATGCTAAATCACCACCATCACTATCATCATTTTGTCTTTCATAGTATTATGTTTTAAAGCACTCTTCTTAGTACTTTACATATATCGATTCATTTAATTCTTACGAGATGCCTATGAAATAAGTCCTAGTATTATCCCCATTCTACAGATAAGAAACTGGCCCAATAAGTGGTTAAATAATTCACACAGCTGGCAAATGTTTGCACATATATTTTATCCAGTGCTCAACAAATGGCTGTTGAAGTACAACTCGTGGATGGGAGAGGGAGTGTAGGCTGTACAGTTTAATTGAGAACATCCTCTTATAAGGTCAAAGGGAAATCAAGTTGACTAACTATACGGAAACCTATGGCAGCCACAGTGTCTGAGCGTTCCTCTTGTCGAGTAGCTATTCAGTCAAGTGTTTGATTGTCTGCTCTAGGCTGACACTGTGAGGTGAACCTGAAGACATTGAACCCTGATCCAAGCTAATGACCATAATTGTCTAACTCTCTCTCTGAGTGATCACCATAATAGTCATGACTAGTTGCAAAGCATAGATATTAAACAGTCTGGCTAACATTAAGAGCAAGAATTACACCCCCACCCCCAAACTCCTCATGGAAACTTTGACAATATCCTCTGAGTCCTTCAAGCATTCATTTATTTGGTTCTTAAAATCAATTTTATAAAAGTTTGTAACTAATAAAAACTGAAGGCTAGTATGTATACAAACCTAGCATGGGTGAAGGTTATAAACTTAAGAGCATCAATTACTATGGAATTTATGAATTAATGACATTCTTTTTTTCTTGAATTCATATAGAAAAATCAAGATTTTAAGTAAAGCAACAAAAAAATCGTGCAGACAACAGAAGCAGGGTCAAACTCCAAGACCTTCTGAAGATTTTTTTTTAATTTTATATTATGGAAAATGTCCAGTAAATAGACTCATATAATAAATCTCATCAGGCCATTCTTGTTTTATTGTATACTTCTCTCAATTCCCCACTCAATTATTATTTATGTACAGTTCTTTATAGGGATAAAATCTGTGTTCATTGAGCAGCAAGTATCTTAACTGTAATTTGGACAAATATATATGCCTAGGTAAGTCACATTCCCTATTTAGATATATTAACATATTCGGGGCGCCTGGGTGGCTCAGTGGGTTAAAGTCTCTGCCTTCGGCTCAGGTCATGATCCTAGGGTCCAGGGATCAAGCCCCGCATCAGGCTCTCTGCTCAGCGGGGAGCCTGCTTCCCTTCCTCTCTCTCTGCCTGCCTCTCTGCCTACCTATAATCTCTGTCTGTCAAATAAATAAATAAAATCTTTAAAAAAATAGATATATTAACATATTCATCATCGCAGGAAGTTCCCCTATGTCCATTTCCAGTCAATTTATACCCCAACCCAAAGACAATGATTATTTCGGGTTTTTTTTTCACACCAAGGATTGGTTTGGTCTATTCTAGAACTTCATAAACAGAATCATGCAGTATATGCTGTTATTACTTCTTTGTGTCTCAGATCTTCGTCTCACAAACATTACGGGCAGCCTAATGTCTTTCATGATACACATGCCAGTAGTTCATTCCTTTTTTTTTTTTTTTTTTGCTGACTAGCATTTCATTGTATGAATATTCCACAATTTATTTCTCTGTTAAAATTGGACACTTGAGTTTTTTCAAGTTTTGGGGGTAGTAGTCTGCTATGAACATTTTCAAAAACTTTTTGTGTGTGAACATGCATTTTCATTTCTCTTGGGTAGATTACCTAAGAGTGGAATTTCTGGGTCAAAGTGTGAGAAGCAGGCTATTGTATATTTAAAAATTAACTTTCTGGGCTCCCCCAAGTGACTTGCAAACATTTCTTTTGACAAAGTCAAAACATCCTTCAAGATTCTTTTTTAGGACACAGACAATCCCTCTGGAATATACTCTTGTAGTATTAGGTAGTGACATAACATATAAAGATACTACCTGCTAAGAATTTTTTTTTTGCAAAATCCCAAGGTGACCCTAATACTTACCTAGAATTGCATTTTGAGAAACATGCCTTATGTAAGATTTCTTGTACCACTCCACAGCAGCCCCAATTTCCAATACACCTTCCATCTTTCTTGCTTTGAGTCTGCTTTTCATAAGAATGGGCAACTACCATGGTAAAATTTGAAAGATATGGGGTTTAGCACAGAAGGATAAGGAAAAAAATGGTTTTAGGGATTTAGACTTGGGGGGGGAGATCTTCCGTGTCATTCAATTTGACTCACCAGGAGTTATGTTGGAATGACAGTAATAAAGAGTGTATGTTTGTTGGCCCTTGTCCTCAGGCCAAATATCTCCCTTGGGAACCTGTTCTGGGAGGTGATGGAGAAGAAATTGAAGGAAGGAAGTTGGTTATAGTAGTAGAGAATTTGATGATTCCAGTTTATGAGTCCTCACCATTTCTGGATCCCAACACATCTTTTTATTTTAAAGATTTTATTTATTTATTTTAGAGAGACAGAGAGCCAGCAAGAGGAGAAGCAGGGAGAGAGGGACAAGCAGGTTCCACACTGAGCACAGAGCCCAACTCTGGGCTCCATCCCACAGCCCTGAGATCGTGACCTGAACCAGAATCAAGAGTCAGACACAATGGACTGAACCACCTGGTGCCGCTGGATCCTGGTACATCTTAAAATGAATTTACACTAAGGCCTTTCCAGTTTATTTTCCACTACTAGCCTCCCTTCCCCTAAACTGACTTTCAAGAATAGTATGCATTCAGTCATCCAGAAGAGGTTACCATTTTCCTGCCTAGCAAAAAAATCTTTGGGATATAAGAAAGGCTACCGGGGCGCCTGGGTGGCTCAGCGGGTTAAAGCCGCTGCCTTCGGCTCAGGTCATGATCCCAGGGTCGTCGGATTGAGCCCCGCGTCGGGCTCTCTGCTCCGCGGACAGCCTGCTTCCTCCTCTCTCTCTCTCTGCCTACTTGTGATTTCTGTCTATCGGATAAATAAATGGAATCTTAAAAAAAAAAATGTTTAAAAAAAAAAAAAAAGAAAGGCTACCACACACAATTGCACATAAATCCAGAGAGGATGTATATGTGAGTAGGTGATTTGTGGAATTGTGTGGTATACAATCTGCACAGCCATCTAAGGTGTACAAGATGATATATACATGGGAACAAACAAGTACAGAGTCCCATTAAATTAAACTAGATCGATAGAGTGATAGAGCTTAACTTAACAACCATGGTCTTCCTTTATTTTGTAAGTAATTTCACAAGTAGTTCACCCAATCCTGTTCTAGCCTCAATTCTTAGGTTACATTAAGGCTTTGGTTTACTTGTCTTTCTTCCTCCACTTTCCCTTCCAGTCTCAGCCCAAACCTGAAAATTTCTCTTCTAGCTCCTTGACTATCTAGGACTCGGATCCATTCCTTCAATTTGGGTTCTCTTAGCCAAATAGCTTAACTGGCCAATCTCCCCCAAATTTTCAATTCCGTGAATTTCTATAAACTTTTTTTCCTGCTTATTTTTCTCTGCTCATGGTCTGTGAAGCTTTTCCTGGTGGAAAATGTTTATAAGAAACTAGATCCAACTGTTGCAAGTAGCCATGTTTATTCATTTTTCCTATTCTATTACCCTTTAGTTTAAACATGCAATGTTGCACTAATGAGCTTGGTCCCTAATGCAGTAGTAAAATATTCCTTATTAGCACAAAATATGACACACAGGGTGAAAAACATGCCTAATAAGGGATGAATTGGGTTGTGGACAAGGTACAATCTGGTCCTCAATTTTCACGCCTACAAATCATATGAGAAACAGTAGGTTCATAACTTGACTGTTTCATCAGAATCTCCTGAGGATATTCCATAAATCTAGATTGTCAGTCCACTCCCAGATGTATTATGTCTCAGGGTAGGGCTTGAGAATCTTCATGTTTATAAAATAGCCCCCCCAACACACACACACTGTTGATGGGAATGTAACTGGTGCAGCTACTCTGGAGGTTACTCAAAAAGTGAAAAATAAAACTACCCTATGACCCAGCAATTGTACTACTAGGTATTTACCCAAAGGATACAAAAATACAGATTTGAAGGGTACATACACCCCAATGTTTATAGCAGCATTATCAACAACAGCCTAACTATGGAAAAAGCCCAAGTACCCATCAATTGATGAATGGACAAAGAAGATGTGATACACACACACACACACACAGTGGAACATTACTCAGCCATCAAAAAGAATGAAATCTTGCTATTTGCAATGACATGGATGGAGCTACAGTGTAGTATGCTAAGCAAAATAAGTCAGAGAAAGACAAATACCATATGATTTCACTCATGTGTGGAATTGAAGAAACAAAACAGATGAACACATGGGAAAGGGGGAAAAAGTCATAGGGAAGCAAACCGTAAGAGACTTTTAATGATAGAGAACAAACTGAGGGTTGATGGAGGGAGGTGGGTGGGGGATGGACTAAATGGGCAATGAGTATTAAGGAGGGCACTTGTTGTGATGAGCACTGGATGTTGTATGTAAGTGATGAATCACTGAATTCTACTCCTGAAACCAATATTATACTCTATGTTAACTAATTTGAATTTAAATTAAAAAAAAAGACTCCCCCAACCAAACATTTTTTTCTTCATACAATAAATATCATGTGCTTATAAAAGCAAAGCAGGTGAGTCTGGGTCTCATAAAAATGGAGTTAATACATTCTCCCCTATCTCCCCAAAAGTTTATAACTAAGAACATTGCACAAAATACATAAAGAAGCTATCAGAAAACTATAAAAGAAGAGCAGGTGGATAGGTATAGAAGTCAGTACTCACAGGACAACCCAGCAGTGAGTTGCCTGGGTTTTTTCCCCTGTCTTCTACATCCTGGCTTAAGCTCAGGATGTGGGCTTGGCAACCCCAAACCAAAACAACTAACAGGTAGAGATAAAGTCAGATTCAGTCACTTTCTCTAACCAGAGTAGCAGGAGTGGGGGACAAACCTCTCTTGACTCGACAGCATGAGCAACAAAATAAGAGTCCCCTACTCCCAGCAAGATGGATATGGTCCCAAGCTCTTCTGAGTGCCAGCAAAGAAAAAGCTGTCCCTTCCCCCATTCCTATAGCAGAAGCAGCTCCTGTGGTGTGGAAGGCCCCCCTCTTTTTTTTTTTAATTTTCCCTTTAGTACACTGAGCAAAAGTGGTGGCAATGGGAGAAGCCATGGCAGCCCCACAGGATTTCTTCTTTCACTGTTTTGCCCTAAATTGGGCCCAGTCACAAGGAGTGCATGAAAATGTAGGGACATTCAAGCTCTGGATTTCTAGCCAAACTACTAGGAAAAAAACAAAAAAAAAAACAAAAAAAAATCACCCTGGGAATCAGAGAGAACTATTGAGATGATGAAGCTATTAATAGGGATTTTTAAATCTCTATATGAAGTACTACCTCAGTCCCAAATTGCTCGTGTGTGTGAAACTAGCTGTAATGGTTTCACAAATTTCTCATGTGTGTGAAACACAGCAAAGATGGGCAAAAAAAAAAAAAATACAAACTGGAAGAGAACTGCAATGGCTCTGAAAACTGAAGTGACGTCAGAACTGTAGCCCACAGGAGCTGGTTTAGGACTTGCAGTCTGGATGGAACTGCATTGCATGCCTGCTGAAACAAAATTTTAAAAATAACATTCCCTGGAAGATTTTTATAGGAATCAGAGTCTTACAAAATATAGTATTCAAAGTGCCCAAATACAATCCAAAATTCCTCAACATACAAAGATTCAGACAAATTTGAATAATTGTCAAGGGAAGAGGCAATCAACAGATGCCAACCTTGAGATAACCAAATGTTGTAATTACCAGAGGAGATTTTAGAGCAGCTATTATGATCATGCTATAAGAAGTAAGGGTGAACAATTTTGAAAGAAATGCAAAGATATAAGTGCTCATCTGAGAAATAGAATCTATAAAAGTGAACCAAATGGCATCCTAAGACTGAAAGCTACAATAATAGAAATTTAAAAAATGAAAGGGCTTAACAGAATGGTGATGACAGAAGAAAGAATTAATAAATTTGATGATACAGTATGAGAAATAATACAATCTGAAAAATTTAGATTAAAAAACAGAGCCTCTGAGGCCTATGAAACAATATTAAAAGGTCTAATGTTCATATCATGAAATTTTCAAAAGGAGAGGAGAAAAAAAGTTTGAATAAACAGTGACCAAAACTCTCCAAGTTTTTTGGAAAACAAACTTTATACATCTAAGAGGCTCAGTGAACCCCAAAGAGAATAAACTGAAAGAAAACCATGCTTATACACATCATAAACAAACTGCTGGAAATCAAAGATTAAGATAAAATCTGCAAGGCATCCACAGAAAAACAACATATTACATGTAGAGAACAAAGATCTAAATGAGTACAGATTTTTTTCCATCAGAAACCATGGAGACCAAAAGAGTGGAACAATATTTTTAAAGTGCTAAAAGAAAAGACCTGCCTGTCAACCCAGAATACTATATCCTGTGAAAATATCCTTCAGGAATAAAGGGAAAATAAAGATGTTCTCGAAAAAATCTATGAGAACTCATCACTAATAGACTTGCTTTAAAGAAATTCTTCAAGCAGAAAGGAAATACTGACTAAAGGAAACCTGGAACATCAGTAATGACTGAAAAGCAACAAAAATGGTAAATATCTGCTTAAATAAAATGGATTATTTTTTGTCTTTAACTTAGTGTAACAATATAATATTCATCAGAAGCAAAAAATCATAATGCTATCTGATGAAATTTTCAAGATAGACAGATAAATATGAAAACTTTGTAAAAGGGAAAGACTAAAATTACTATATACTCACAATTTTTTTTTATTTTTGGTGACATGGTAAGATATTAATGCTAATTAGATTGTGTAAAATTGGGTGTATATATGGTATTCCCTACAGCAATCACTGAAAAAATAATTCAAAGACATATAATCAAAAACCCAGTAGGGAGATTTAAATGGAATTCTAAAAAATATTTGAATAACTCAAAGAAGAAAGTAAGGGAAAACAAAGGAATAAGACATATTAGGGGAGGGAAGAAACACGTAAGAGAAAAGCAGAAACTAATAAAATGCTACAGCAAAATGCAGTATCAGTAATTATATTAAATGTAAATGGTTTAAACAAATCAATTAAAAGACATTGATATTTAGATTGGATTTAAAAACAACACACACACACAAAGACACAACTGCATGTTGTCTATAAGAAACTTACTTGAAACATGATAATACAAGTAGGTTAAAAATGAAGGGGTAGAAAAGGATAGAACATACAAATACTAATCAAAAGGCAAACAGGAGTGTGCATGATAATATTAGAAAAACTACACTTCAGAGCAAGGAAAATAACCAGGGACAAAGAGAAACACCATATAATGATTCACCAAGAAGACATAAAAACTCTGTGTATGCAACTACCAACAGACCTTCAAAATAAATGAAGCAAAAACTGACAACTGAAAAGAGAAACAAATTCACAACAGTATCTGTGCATTTCAACATTCCTCTCTAAGAAATTGATAGAATGAGTAACCATAAAATCAGTGAAGATATTAAAGGATAAACAACATCATCAACTAACTGGATCTAATTGACATTTATACAACCTTCCACCCAACAACAAGAGAATATATACTCTTTTCAAGTGTTCATGGAAATATCTACCAAATTAAACCATATGCTAAACCATACAACAAACTTTGTTAAATTTAGAAGAACTAAGGTTATTCAAAATATGTTCTCTGGCCATAACATGGTTAAACTAGAAATTCATAACAGAAGGATATCTAAGAAATCTCTAAATATCTGGAAATTAAACAATACACACTAGTATATAATCCATAGTTCAAAGAGGAAGTCTCAAGAAAATCAGAAAATATTTTGAATTGAATAAAAATAGAAATAAAGTATATTACAATATATGAGATGTACCCAAAGTAGTGCTTACAGAAAATTTTATAGTGTTAAATGCTTATATTAGAAAAGAAAAGTCATACACCATGTATAGAGAAGTTGACTCACTGTGCTGTACACCTGAAACTAACGTAACACCATATGTCAACTATACTTAAAAAAATGTTTAAAAAGAAAAAGAAAAGGAAGATCTCAAATCAATAACTTAAACTTCCAAATTAAGAGATGAAAAAAAGACAAGAATCCTAAAGCAAGCAAAGAGAAGGATATAATAAAAAGAAGAGAAAAAAAATTTGATAAAATTGAGAACAGAGAAAACAACAGTAACAGTAAAACAGAAAAGTAAAACAATAGATAATATCAATTAAACAAAAAGCTGATACTATGAAAATATCAATAAAACTGATAAAACTCTAGCTTGATGATCAAGTAAAAGAGAGAAGACATATATGATAAGATCAGGAATTCAAGAGGAGATGTCATTACTGACTCATAGACATTAAAGGACAATGAAAGAATGCTGAAAATTCTATGCACATAAATATGAGAGTTTGGATAAACTAGACCATTTCCTTGAAGGGCAAAGCCTACCAAAACTCACCATAAGAAAAAATAAATAACTTGAATAACCTTGTATCTATTAAAAAATTGATTTCATAGCTACAATTCTTCCAAAAAAAAGAAAATGCCAGACCCAGTTAATTTCACTGTAGAATTCTGCTATGCATTTAAGAAGATCAGGGGACACTTCTTAATTCATTTGATGAGCCACCATTACTCTGATACAAGAACCAAATAAAGAGAATACCAGAAAAGAGAACTGTAAACCACATCCCTCTTAAAATAGATAAAAAATCTTCAACAGAATTTTAGCTATTTAACCCAACAATATGGTAAAAGAACAATACATCACACCAAGTGGGATTTATTTCCAGGAATGCAAGGATGGTTCAACAATGGAAATTCAGTCAATGCAATCCACTGTATTAACAGATTTTTTAAAAAATGATTATACTTTAAAAATGCAGGAAAAATCATTTGACAAAACTCAACATCCATTCATGATAAAAACTCTCAGTAGGCAAGACATATAAGGGATCTTCTCAAACTGAAAAAGACAGCTATAAAAACCCTATAGCTAACATCATACTTAACAGCAAAAGACTGAATGATTTCTCCCTATGACTAAGATCAAGGCAAGGATGCCCACTCTCATCATTCTTACTCAGTATCATACTGGAAGCATTAGCAAGTACAATGAATCGAGAAAAAGAAATAAAATCTTTACATATTGGAGAGGAATAGATAAAACTATCCATATTCCCAGATGACATGATTGCCTGCATAGGAAATCTCAAGTAATCTTCAAAAAAAGCACTTAAAGTTACTGAGTTTTTGAAACACCTATGTTTCCACACATTAACAATGAACAATTAGAAACCAAATTTTTAATAATACTATTTACAATAGCCCCCCCTGAAAGTTTTAGGTATAAATCTAAGAAAATATATTCCAAATCTGCACATGGAACTAAATAAAAAATAAAAATACAACTTACCAAATTCATGACATGTGGGCAAAAGTAGCATGTAGAGGGATATTTGTTGCATTAAACATATATTAAGAAAAGAAAGATCTAAAATCAATAACCAAGAATCCACATTAGGAAACTGAAGAAAGAGCAATTTAGGTCTAAAACAAGGAGAAGGAAAGAAGTAGGAATAAAAATTAGAGCAGAAACCAGTGAAACTGAAAACAGAAAATTAATAGGGAAAAGCAACAAAACCAAAAGTTGGTTCTTTGGAAAGACAAAATTGAAAAATCTCTAGCCAGGTAAACAAGGAAAAAAGAAAAGATGTAAATTGCTAATATCAGAATGAAAGATGGGTCATTATTGTCAATCCCATGGGCAATAAAGGAATACTATGGACAACTCTATGCCCATGTATTTGATAACTTAAATCAAGTCCTTGAAATATGCAAACTACCAAAATTCACAAAAGGAGAAGTAGGAATGCTAAATAATCTTATTTAAAAACTGAATCAACAATTAGTAACCTTCTAAAAGAATGCATCAGGCCAGATAATTCCATGGGTGAATTCTCCTAAATCTTTAAGGAAGAAATAATAGCAATTCTCCACAATAGCTTTCAGAAACTGGAAGCAGCGGAATACTTCCTTATTTATCTATAAAGCCAGATTTAACTTAATACCACAATCAGATAAAGATCTTACAAGAAAGGAAAGCTGTAGACAAGTATCTCTCATGAACATAAGTGCAATAATACTCAACAAAATATTAACATTAAATCCAACAATGTATAAAAAAATTATACACCATGACCAAATGGTATTTATTCCAGATGTGCAAGGCTGGCTCAACATTCAAAAATCAATCAGTATAATCTATCACATCAGCAGGCTAAAGAAGAAAAAATCATTATTATATCAATATGTGCAGAAGAAGCATTTGATAAATCCCCAGCACCCATTTTTTAAGATTTATTTCTTTTTTAGAGAGAGAGAGAGAGAATAGGGAGAGGGGGAAAATCTCAAGTAGACTTCCCACCAACTGGGGAGCCCAACATGGAGCTGAGATTGTTGCTACCCTGAAGCTACCCAGGCAACCCACCAGCACCCGTTTCTGATAAAAGCTCTCAGCAAACTAGGAAACAGAGAGGAACACTGCCAACTTGGTAAAGAGCATCTACAAAATATCTGTAGATACAATCATGCTTGAGACTGGACCTCAGTATGAACAATTTCCCCCAAGATCAGAAACAAGACAAGGATGTCCTCTCTCACCACTCCTATTCAATATCCTACTAGAAGTAGAAGTCCTAGGTAGTGAAATAAGGTAAGAATAAGAAATAAGAGTACATAGATTGGAAAGGAGGAGGTTTTTTTGCATAACCTGATTATCTATGTATAAAATTTAAAATATCTACAAAAAATTTCCTAGAAGTAATAAGCAAGCACAACAAAGTCACAGGACAGAAAAAAATTAGAAGAGTAGACATCTCCCAAATTTAGAGATTTTTAAATTTTTAAAATTTTTGCTCTGTGAAGGTCAGAGTAAATGAAAAGACAAAGCCACAGACTGAGAGAAATTTTTGAAAGCCCCATATCTGACAAAAGATATATCTCAAAAATCTGAGATAAACCAATTTTATTTTTAATTTTTTTTTTTGTCAGAGAGAGAGAGAGCGAGCACAGGCAGACAGAGTGGTAGGCAGAGGCAGAGGGAGAAGCAGGCTCCCTGCCGAGCAAGGAGCCCGATGTGGGACTCGATCCCAGGACGCTGGGATCATGACCTGAGCTGAAGGCAGCCGCTTAACCAACTGAGCCACCCAGGCGTCCCAAACCAATTTTATTTTTATTTTTTAAAAGATTTTATTTATTGATTTGAGAGATAGAGAGAGCAAGAGAACAAGCAGTGGGGAGGGGCAGAGGGAGAGAGAGAGAGAGAGAGAGAGGCAAACTCCTACTGAGCAGGTTGCTCAATATGGGGCTCAATCCCAGGACCTGGAGATCATGACCTGAGCCAAAGGCAGATGCTTAAACTACTGAGCCCCCCAGGTACCCCTGAGATAAACCAATTTTAAAAACTGGGCAAAAGGTTTTAGTAGCTATTTTATCAAAGAAGATGTATGGATACAAAATAAACACATGAAAAATGCTCAACATTCTTAATCATTAAGGATATGCAAATTAAAACTACTATGGGATACCATTATATCCCTATTAGAATGGCTAAAATAAAAACATACTGATATTATTTAGGGCCAATGAGCCTGCAAAGCAACTGTGATTCTCAGATGTTGCTGGTTAGAATGCCAAATGGCACAGCCACTCTGGAAAGCAGTTTGGCTCTTTCCTGAAATTTAAACACACACTTATCTATGACCTAGAAGTCCCACTCCTAGGCATTCACCCTACAGAACTGAAACTTACATTCACACAAAATCCTGGGCATGAACATTTATGGCACAATAATTTGTAGTGGTGAAAATCTGGAAACAACCCAAACATGCCTGATTCTGTGAATAAACATAGTGTTGTAGTGAGCAATAAAAAGGAACAAACTACTGCTAGCTGCAACAGCATGAATGAATCTCAACTACATTGTGCTAATTAGAAGACACCAGTCTCCAATGGTTATATGCTATATGAATCCATTAATATGGCATTTTTTAAAAGGCAAAATTAGAGGAACAGAGAACCCATCACTGTGGTTGCCAGGAGTCATAGGTAGAACTGCAAAGAAGTAGCAAGAGGGAATTTGGGGAAGTGCTGGGATTGTTCTATATCCCATTAGTGATGGTTACAAAAGTCTATGCATGTGTTAAAATTCCATAGTGAATTCTACTATATGTAGCTTAAAATAGTAATGCAAAATAATAAACAAGTCTGATATTTTAATAAATCCAATAAAGATAATTTAAAAAGAAACTCAAGCAAAGCAAGAAAAAGGCATCATGGAAGTATATATCAACATATAGTTGGTCCCAGCTTCCTCTTAGAGAGACAGGGTCTGTTTCCTTTTGTTTGATATGTCTTTCTTTGTTTCAGGTAATAATTATAAAGTTCTAATACTGTTGTTACTGATTGGAAGGATTCATAAAAATGAAGGCTACAGGCTGTTAAAATAATCTCTAAAACCTGAATCAACTCAGGTGAACTTAATCTATTACATAGTCAGTATAAGTAGTTGTTTAGAAACCCATCATTAAGACAACCCTAAAACCCTTGAGTCAAAAAATGACAGGTTCAGAGGCCACGTAGAGCCACGACCTAGGATTAAAGAAAAATTGTTCTGCCAGATAGCATCTCAAATTTTTTCATATTTGTAAAGGGTAATGATATTTTTTGTTCCTGTAATCTTGACTACAACTTCTCAAAGTAACCAAACATTGCCATTTTTAAAAAGGGTTTCCAAGCAACTAGGTGAATTCTTCCCAATCCAGAGGAGGAAAATATTTGTAGTGAATCCAGTTTGAATAACATGGTGGTCTTGTTTTTGCACTTAGCCAAAATGGTTTCATCAAAAACAGGAAATGACACTTCCGACATAAAGAAAATAAGATGTAAATTAGCTAGAGGAAAGAACAGAGCAGGGACTATTCCATTTGGAATAAAAAAGACTCAGAATGGCAAATTATTATGCAGGAGTTATGATCCTATTGCATTTTCATCACCTAATTTCCAAATGACTTGCAGCCTTCCTTCTAATTATGAAATCTGCATTATTAGACTTGCTAGAACTGGCCTGGAGGGAAAAGAATCATCTAGCAAAGGTTGAAAGACAGCAACTCTTCAGGAATCTGGTGCTTCTCCCTGTAGAAGCACTGGCCAGTGGAAACACAATGTTAGCCACATATGTAACTGCAAATTTTCCTGTAGTCACACTAGAAAAAGAAAAGGAAAGAGGTGAGATTCATTTTAATAATATTTTTATCTAATTCATTATATCCAAAATAATATTTCAACATGTAATAAATATGAAAATTATTAATGAAATTTTACATTTTTTATACTATGCCTTCAAAACCCAGTATCTATTTTATACTTATGGTATATCTTACTTAAGAGTAGCCACATTTCAAGTACTCAATAGCCCCATATAGCTAATGGCTGCCATGAAGAGTGTAGCTCTAAAGAGTTCATACCC
>ML098519.1:47762-63912 GCA_003697995.1 Taxidea taxus jeffersonii | reverse complement strand
CCCACCAACAGTGTAGGAGGGTTCCCCTTTCTCCACATCCTCACCAGCATCTGTCATTTCCTGACTTGTTCATTTTAGCCATTCTGACTGGTGTAAGGTGGTATCTCATTGTGGTTTTGATTTGTATTTCCCTGATGCCCAGTGATGTGGAGCACTTTTTCATGTGTCTGTTGGCCATCTGGATGTCTTCTTTGCAGAAATGTCTGTTCATGTCCTCTGCCCATTTCTTGATTGGATTATTTGTCCTTTAGGTGTTGAGTTTGCTAAGCTCTTTATAGATTTTGGATACTAGCCCTTTATCTGATATGTCGTTTGCAAATATCTTCTCCCATTCTGTCAGTTGTCTTTTGGTTTTGTTGACTGTTTCCCTTGATGTGCAAAAGCTTTTGATCTTGATGAAGTCCCAATAGTTCATTTTTTCCCTTGCTTCCCTTGCCTTTGGCATTGTTCCTAGGAAGAAGTTGCTGCGGCTGAGGTCGAAGAGGTTGCTGCCTGTGTACTCCTCAAGGATTTTGATGGATTCCTTTCTCACGTTGAGGTCCTTCATCCATTTTGAGTCTATTTTCGTGTGTGGTGTAAGGAAATGATCCAATTTCATTTTTCTGCATGTGGCTGTCCAATTTTCCCAATACCATTTGTTGAAGGGGCTGTCTTTTTTCCATTGGATATTCTTTCCTGCTTTATCGAATATTAGTTGACCATAGAGTTGAGGGTCTATTTCTGGGCTCTCTATTCTGTTCCATTGATCTATGTGTCTGTTTTTGTGCCAATACCATACTGTCTTGATGATGACAACTTTGTAGTAGAGCTTGAAGTGTGGAATTGTGATGCCACCAACTTTGGCTTTCTTTTTCAATATTCCTTTGGCTATTCGAGGTCTTTTCTGGTTCCATATAAATTTTAGGATTATTTGTTCCATTTCTTTGAAAAAATTGGATGGGATTTTGATAGGCATTGCATTAAATGTGTAGATAGCTCTAGGTAGCATAGACATTTTCACAATATTTATTCTTCCAATCCATGAGCATGGAACATTTTTCCATTTCTTTGTGTCTTCCTCAATTTCTTTCATGAGTACTTTATAGTTCTCTGAGTATAGATTCTTTGCCTCTTTGGTGAGGTTTATTCCTAGGTATCTTATGGTTTTGGGTGTAATTGTAAATGGGATTGACTCCTTAATTTCTCTTTCTTCTGTCTTGTTGTTGGGGTAAAGAAATGCAACTGATTTCTGTGCATTGATTTTATATCCTGACACTTTACTGAATTCCTGTACAAGCTCTAGCAGTTTTGGAGTGGAGCCTTTTGGGTTTTCCACATATAGTATCATATCATCTGCAAAGAGCGATAGTTTGACTTCTTCTTTGCTGATTTGGATGCCTTTAATTTCTTTTTGTTGCCTGATTGCTGAGGCTACTAGGACTTCTAGTTCTATGTTGAATAGCAATGGTGATAATGGACATCTCTGCTATGTTCCTGACCTTATCAGAAGAGTTCTCAGTTTTTCTCCACTGAGAATGATATTTGCAGTGGGTTTTTCATAGATGGCTTTGATAATATTGAGGTATGTGCCCTCCATCCCTACACTTTGAAGAGTTTTGATCAGGAAGGGATGCTGTACTTTGTCAAATGCTTTTTTAGCATCTATTGAGAGTATCATATGGTTCTTGTTGTTTCTTTAATTAATGTATTGTATCACATTGATTGATTTGCGGATGTTGAACCAACTTTGCAGCCCTGGAATAAATCCCACTTGGTCGTGGTGAATAATCCTTTTAATGTACTGTTGGATACTATTGGCTCTTTGTGAGAATTTTCGCATCTGTATTCATTAAGGATATTGGTCTGTAATTCTCTGTTTTGATGGGATCTTTGTCTGGTTTGAGGATCAAGGTGATGCTGGCCTCATAAAATGAGTTTGGAAGTTTTCCTTCCATTTCTATTTTTGGGAACACTTTCAGGAGAATAGGAATTAACTCTTCTTTAAATGTTTGGTAGAATTCCCCTAGGAAGCCGTCTGGCCCTGGGCTTTTATTTGTTTGGAGATTTTTGATGACTGCTTCAGTCTCCTTACTGGTTATGGGCCTATTCAGGTTTTCTCTTTCTTCCTGGTTCAGTTTTGGCAGTTTATATGTCTCTAGGAAAGCATTCATTTCTTCCAGATTGTCGAATTTGTTGGCATAGAGGTGCTCATAATATGTTCTTATAATCGTTTTTATTTCTTTGGTGTTGGTTGTGATCTCTCCTCTGTCATTCATGACTTTATTTATTTGGGTCCTTTCTCTTTTCTTTTGGATAAGTCTGGCCAGGGGTTTATCATCTTATTAATTCTTTCAAAGAACCAGCTCCTAGTTTCATTGATTTGTTCTATTGTTTTTTGGGTTTCTATTTCATTGATTTCTGCTTTGATCTTTATTATTTCTCTTCTCCTGCTGGGTTTAGGCTTTCTTTGTTGTTCTTTCTCGAGCTCCTTTAGGTGTAGGGTTAGGTTGTGTATTTGAGACCTTTCCTGTTTCTTGAGATAGGCTTGTATCGCTATAT
The DNA here is from genome assembly GCA_003697995.1 of Taxidea taxus jeffersonii. Taxonomy (NCBI): domain Eukaryota; kingdom Metazoa; phylum Chordata; class Mammalia; order Carnivora; family Mustelidae; genus Taxidea; species Taxidea taxus. Next base: position 61,374 of record ML098519.1, on the reverse strand, counting down.
ATTTTCCTCTCAGGACTGCCTTTGCTGTGTCCCACAGATTTTGGACTATTGTGTTTTCATTATCATTTGTTTCCATGGTTTTTTTCTTCTCCTTTGATTTCCTGGTTGACCCATTCATTCTTTAGAAGGATGCTGTTGAGTCTCCATGTATTTGTGCTCTTTCCAAATTTCCTCTTGTGATTGAGTTCTCGCTTCAGAGCATTGTGGTCTGAAAATATGCAGGGAATGATCCCAATCTTTTGATACCTGTTGAGACCTGATTTATGACCCAGGATGTGATCTATTCTGGAGAATGTTCCATGGGCACTAGAGAGGAATGTGTATTCTGTTGCTTTGGGATGGAATGTTCTGAATATATCTGTGATGTCCATCTGGTCCAGTGTGTCATTTAAGACCTTTATTTCCTTGTTGATCTTTTGCTTGGATGATCTGTCCATTTCAGTGAGGGGTGTATTAAAGTCTCCTACTATTATTGTATTCTTGTCCATGTGTTTCTTTGATTTTGTTATTAATTGGTTTATATAGTTGGCTGCTCCCATGTTTGGGGCATAGATATTTAAAATTGTTAGATCTTCTTGTTGGACAGACCCTTTGAGTATGATATAGTGTCCTTCCTCATCTCTTATTATAGTCTTTGGCTTAAAATCTAATTGATCTGATATAAGGATTGCCACCCCAGCTTTCTTCTGATGTCCATTAGCATGGTAAATTGTTTTCCACCCCCTCACTTTCAATCTGGAGGTGTCTTCAGGTCTAAAATGAGTTTCTTGTAGGCAGCATATAGATGGGTTTTGTTTTTTTATCCATTCTGAAACCCTTTGTCTTTTGATTGGGGCATTTAGCCCATTTACATTCAGGGTAACTATTGGGAGATACGTATTTAGTGCCATTGTATTTCCTGTAAAGTGATTGTTACTGTATATTGTCTTTGTTCCTTTCTGATAATACTTTTAGGGTCTCTCTTTGCTTAGAGGACCCCTTTCAATATTTCCTGTAGAGCTGGTTTGGTGTTTACAAATTCTTTCAGTTTTTGTTTGTCCTGGAAGCTTTTTATCTCTCCTTCTATTTTCAATGATAACCTAGCTGGATAAAATATTCTTGGCTGCATGTTTTTCTCGTTTAGTGCTCTGAATATATCATGCCAGTTCTTTCTGGCCTGCCAGGTCTCTGTGGATAAGTCTACTGCCAATCTAATATTTTTACCATTGTATGTTACAGACTTCTTGTCCCGTGCTGCTTTCAGGATTTTCTCTTTGTCGCCAAGACTTGTAAATTTTACTATTAGATGGCGGGGTGTGGACCAATTCCTATTGATTTTGAGGGGTGTTCTCTGCACCTCCTGGATTTTGATGCTTGTTCCCCTTGCTATATTAGGGAAATTCTCTACAATAATCCTCTCCAGTATACCTTCTGCTCCTATTTCTCTTTCTTCTTCTTCTGGAATCCCAATTATTCTAATGTTGTTTCATCTTATGGTATCACTTATCTCTCGAATTCTCCCCTCGTGGTCCAGTAGTTGTTTGTCTCTCTTTTGCTCAGCTTCTTTATTCTGTCATTTGGTCTTCTATATCACTAAGTCTTTCTACTGTCTCATTTATCCTAGCAGTAAGAGCCTCCATTTTTTATTGCACCTCATTAATAGCTTTTTTTATTTCAACTTGATTAGACTTTATTTATTTTATTTCTCCAGAAAGGGCTTTTATTTCTCCTGACAGCGTTTCTCTAATATCTTCCATGCCTTTTTCGAGCCTGGCTAGAAACTTGAGAATCGTCATCCTGAATTCCAGATCTGACATATTACCAGTGTCTGTATTGATTAGGTCCCTAGCCTTTGGTCCTGCCTCCTGTTCTATTTTTTGTGGTGAGTTTTTCCGCCTTGTCATTTTGTCCAGATAAGAATCCGCTGTTCTCCTTGTTAAGTGAACTTGGTCTTGGCTGGATTTCTTGTTGATCTTCTGGGGGAGGGGCCTGTTGTAGTGATTCTCAAGTGTCTCTGCCCCAGGTGGAATTGCACCGCCCTTACCAGGGACCGGGCTAAGTAATCCTCTCAGGTACTCTTTTGGGAGCTTTTGTTCCCTCAACGCTTTCCCGTAGAGTTCCAGAGGACGGGAATGAAAATGGCGGCCTCCCAATCTCCGGCCCGGAGGAGCCGAGAGCTAGGGGCCCCAGTCTTCAGTGCGCCTTCAGAGAAAAGCATTTAATCACTCCCGTCTCCCCAGCCTCCATTTGTGCTCGGAGACCGCACTCAGAGACCGCGCTCGGAGAAAATCGTGCGTAATCAGTCCCGTCTCACTGGCTTCTGGGAGCGCTCCGAGCTCACCCAGCCTGTGACCAAGCGTCTCTGTCTCTGGCAGAGTCCCACCTGGAGTCTCCAAACCCCTTAGATCCCTGAGCTCTCCCGGGTCGGAGTCTCCCCGGATCTTGTGGGGACCCCTCGCACAGAGCACCAGCCCGTCACAGAGCACCGGCCCGTGTCACAGACCACGGCTCTAGGAAACCTCGGCTCTGTCTCCACATTCGGCTTCCCTGCTCTAGTACCTGTGAGCTCTGTGACACTCAGACACCCCCGATCCTTCTGTGACCCTGGGGGACCTGAGTCCACGCTGTCCCCGTGAGGTCTTCACCCCAGTTTAGCCTCTGGAGCGATGTCCCTCCGTGGAGCAGACTTTTAAAAGTCCTGATTTTGTGCTCCACTGCTTGCCAGGAGCTGGCCCCTCCCCCTGGAGTCTATCTTCCCGTCGTGTTGGATTCACTTCTCCGCTGGTCCTACCTTTTAGAAAGTGGTCGATTTTCTGTTTCTAGAATTGTTGTTTTTCTTCTCTTCCATCTCCTGTTGGATTCGTAGGTGTTTGGAATGGTTTGATAGGCTATCTAGCTGATCTCCTGCTGCCTGATGTCATCTCAGCCTGCTACTTCTCCGCCATCTTGACTCCTCCTCCCATTTAATTTTTAATAGTTCCCATTTTTCTTCCGAGATTTTCTACCTGTTCAAGCAAAAATTGCTCTAAGCTGGAATAAGTGAGGAGGTTACTATATAGAAAAAGAAAGACTTGACCTCTATCTTGGAAAAAGAACAGTATTTAAACAAACAGGAAAGACAGGAGAATGAAAGAGAATGAGAAAAGACATCAAGGAAGAAATGCCTATTTTATGTTTAGGTAAATGACAAAAAAATAGGGTCTACTGGTGGGAGGAGGAAGACTAAGGGAAAAAAGGCTTTAAGGAGGGACAAGAACAGAATGGGAAGATCTTGACATTCACACATACTAGTCTTCATTACTTTAGGGCAGGGATTACTATGCTCATTTTACAGAAGAGAAAACTGAAACTCAGAAAGGAAGCGACTAACCCAGCATATAGCTAGTAAATGGAAACATCAAGATACAAATACTGATCTGTACAACTCCAAACTGTATGCTTTTTATGTGTTACAGATGACCAGGTCAAGAGACTATATAATCCAAATGTAGAGGGTCAAGGGCCTACAGTAAATGTATTACTTCATTCAAAAAAATTTATTATCTGTCTACTATCTGTCTAGATATCATTTTAAGCTCTGGATAACAGCAGTCAATAACAGACAAAAAATAAAAATAACTTCTGCTCACAGTAAAGCCTACATTTAAACCAAAGAAGCCAAACAAATACAATAAGTAAAATGAATGGTATGTTAGATGATGATAGTGATATGGAGAAAAATAAAGTAGAAAAGGGGGCTAAAAATTGTCAGGGTGGCTAATTTTGAATAGGGTGATCAGGCAAGGCCACACTGAGAAGCTGATATTTGATTAAAAACCTGACAGAATAAGCCATAAATATATCTGGAAAAGATCATTCCAGAAAGAAAGAACATCAAGTCCAAGATCCTTAAGGTAGGCGTGTGCCTGATGTTTTCTAGGAATGGCAATGAACTGTATGTGGCTGGAACAGCATGAGTAGGGAACAGGGTAGTGAAAATGCGGTGTGAGAGATAAGGATGGGGTAATGGTGGTATGCAGGACAAGCAGGGCCTTTAAAAAAAGAGAGAGAGAGAGATTTTATTTATTCATTTGTCAGAGAGAACAAGAGAGCACAAGCAGGGAAAGTGGCAGATAGAGGCAGAAGGAGAAGCATGTTCCCCATGGAGCAGGGAGCCCAGTGTGGGGCTTGATCCCAGGACCCTGGGATCACAACCTGAACCAAAGGCAAACCCATAACCAACTGAGCCACCCAGGCACAAAAAGACATTGTCTTTTTTTGTCAGGGCAAGACCAGAAACCACAGAAGTGTTCTGAGTAAAGAAGTGACATAATTTAACTTACATTTTAAAAGGATCTCTTTGGCAAGTCTTTCAAAAGACAGCATAAGGAGGAAGGGCTTCCGTTGTGGCCAGAGGACCATGTAAAGCTGCCACTGCCATGGGACAGAGAGCCAGAGCTACGTTTCCAGCAGGTTCCACCACCCACTCTGGGAAGACCCTAGGGATTTTGCAACAATTTGGCATCAGCTGAGATGCAGGTTTGTTTATGGGGAGAAATCCTGGCCCAAACTGAGGGGAATAGGAGTTTCATTCAGTTGGGACATGAATATATGAACTACTGACTCTCAGGACCTTCTAGAAGAATGAGCTGGGGTCCCACTTTCCGAGTCTTCCTGGAACAAAAGCCCAAGGTGGTAAAGTCATTTATTGTCTTGACCCTGGAATTCCTCACCCATGACCTGGACAAGCTTGCTAAGGAGCTGCAGTAGCATGTGAAGTTAGTGACAGCCCTGTGTAAATACCCGAGGAGACTTGTCCATATTTTGTTTGACCATTTCCCTCTTGGCTCTGATGTTGTAATTCTGTGGAGGCTTACCATTATTACTACCTCCTGGGATATCTGTGAATTTTTAATTTACCTCTGGAGAACTGTCCTTGCTATAGAGTCTTGAGAATATCAAGTTAAATTACAATAACTGAGAAGATTAATCAGTTTAAGAAAGAAAACAGAGAGCTCACTGAAGAAATAACTATTTGGGAGGAGAAGATCAATGATGCCAAAAAACATTTTCAAGAAATTAATAGAGAAAATAAGTTTCTCTTTGATGAAGCTCTTAAACTGCAGTTATAAGATGAATTTTAGGGTTTAGAGCTTAGAGCCTTGAGGTCCAAGAAATGTGAACTGGAAGAAAGTAAAAAAGGTACTGAAGACAAGTGCAATGCATTGAGGTCTGTGAAAACAACCAATGAAATGGCTGAAGAAGAAAGCAGATCTTGGTTGGATTCTATGAACAAAGAGAAGTGGCTGCAAAAGAGAAGCTGGAAATGATACACTATAAACCGGTGGCAAAGAAGAATCAGTGGTGAGATTCAGAGGAAAATTTGAAAGTAGCTATAGAAGAAATACACAAGCACAAGCAACAAATTGAACAAATACAAGAACAACTGCAGGAGACAGGGCTCACCTTCAGATACGAGATCTATGTTCATGAGAAGAATGTTCAAGACAACTGGATCAAGGTTTGGATTTGGGAGAGGGAGGTGGCACAGCAGAGCAGGGAGAATACCTACTTGAAATACAGCCTGGACATAATGGAAGGAAAGATGCTGCCTAAGGGATGGATACATGAGGCAGGAACCCATGCAGGAGGATGAGATGCAGAACACTTCACAGAGAGATCCAGAATCTAGAGCAGTTTCCTGATTGAACAGCAGCATCCCTAAAAAGGACTCAGAGATGGCTAAGGTCCATATGGTTGCAGGGGGGCTTCCTCATTTCCCAGGTCCTTCTTTATCACCATTCATGGACTATAGGCCACATCTACAGCCTCTATCCTACTGGCCTCATGGACCTCACCAACCACCTCCACCATTTGGGCTTTTGTCTGATGATGAAGCTGGTGGGGTTCCCATGAGAAACAATGGCACTTTGCCTAATAAGGACCCAGAGATGGGCAAGGTCAGTATGGATGTGAGAGACCTTCCTCATTGTCCAAGGCCACCCTGCATGCCCTACCACATGGAGCCACCTTTATCAGGATTCACTGGATATGGGCTACCTGAACCTTCTCCACATTGGTGGACTTAGGGGTCTCACTCTTAACTAGTACCTCCACCACATGAGCTTAGGTCCCATTCAGAAGCCTATGGTGCTCAAGGGAACAATAGTGGCACTATGCGCAAGAAGGTCCCAGGAAAGGACCAAACCCCTGTGGATACAAGAGGACCTCCTTCTGTACCAAGTCCACTGTGAACAACATGCCACCCAGGTCCCCCTTCATCACCTACCTGGTACACTGGTACCTGGTACCCTGGTACACATCTTTCTCTGCCCACCCAGTGGCCCCTGGGGCCTCACCCTTCACCCACACCTACACCGCAGGGACAATCAGCTTGAAATTTGAAGACCTTTCTGAGCAGTAACCACCAGGCTATATTTATATATGATATATTTATTATATTATACCAGTATATTATATTTAGAAAAGGTGCAAGATCTACCTAACAGTTTGGATTTTTCCCTGTCCATACTGTCACCTGTGCGTTGTCTCTCCTGATATCCCCTTAATAAACCTTTCACAGGGGCGCCTGGGTAGCTCAGTGGGTTAAAGCCTTTGCCTTCGGCTCAGGTCATGATCCCAGGGTCCTGGGATTGAGCCCCATGTCAGGCTCTCTGCTCAGCAGGGAGCCTGCTTCCCTTTCTCTCTCTGCCTGCCTCTCTGTGGACTTGTGATCTCTGCCTGTCAAATAAATAAAATCTTTAAAAAAAAATAAGCCTTTCACAGTTCTGGGGTTGGGGAGGGGAGGGAGGAGGAGAGAATACACTATAGAGAAGGGTAATGGTGGTAACAGGAATACCAATTTAGTAATCAAGGCAAAGAATGGCACTGGTTTAGACCAGAGTGGCAGTAGTAAGTCTAGTAAGAAATGGTTGGATTCTAGACATATTTTGAAGGAAAAGCTAGTAGGATTTCAAGACCATTTGCTTGTGGAGCATGAGAAAAGAGAGGAGTATGGGACCACTCCAAGTTTTTGGAGGACAGAGGTTGGATAGACAGAGTTGCTATTTACTGAAATGGGAAAAATGAGGGTATAGGAGGTTTGAGGGGGGAATGCAGAAGTTCGGTTTTATCCATGTTAAGTTTGAGAAGGGTATTAGACATGAATGGAGATGTCAGACAATTAGGTGTAAGAATTTGGAGTTCAGGAGAGCATCTAAGCTTTAGCTGTAAACATGGGATATGCTGGTCCATAGTAGGTACTGAAAGCTGTGAGACTGTTCAACATGCTGGGCCACAAGAGTTAGTACAGATAAATAAGTCCAGAGAATGAGCCCTATGGCACTTTAGTGTTAAGTGGTGAGGATATAAGGAAGAACCAGCAAAGGAGACTGAAAGGGGGTAGCTAGCCAAGAAGGAAGGAAATCGGGACAGTGTGGTGTCTAGGAAGTCAAGTGAAGGAAGTGTGCATGTGAAAGAAGAGAGCATGGTCAACTTGGGCAAGTGCTCCTCAAAGATCAATTAAGAAAAGGATTAAGAAATGTCTATTGAAATTAGCAATGTGGAAGTCAGTGGAGACCACAATAAGGCAGTTCTGGAAACTGGTGAAGGAGAAAGCCTGATTAAACTGGTTTTAAGAGAAAATGGAGGAGAGACATGGTAAAGAGAAAAAAACATTCTTCCAGAATTTTAGTGTAAAAATGAATGAAGAGGCAGTTCCTGGAATGTGAAGTGCAGTCCAACAGAGATGATGAGAATAAACAAAGGGGAACTCTAGTAGACCAGGAGAATGAAAGAAACAGAAAAGAATCAAACATAGTATGAAAGCATCTGTCCTAGAAGAATGAAAGATGGAAAATGGATACAGGCATAGATTTGGGTGGGAAGATGATTTATTTATATTTTTACAGGTTTGGTTTGGAATGATAGTGGGATGTTTGAGGAAAGAACTGGAAAGTAGTGAGAAGCTGAAGACAGAATTATAGACTTGGAAGTAAATAGCATTTAGTTACTATCTGAACTCAAAGAGCAGTTCTCTGTGGAAGAGAATGCCTAAGAAATAATAGAAAGAATAGAAAACCAGGGTCTGTGAAAAGAAAGGAGACAAGCTAAGGAGAACATAAACAGTTAGGAGAGTGGTTACTTGGTTGATATAAGAATAATCAAGGAGAAAAGAATCAAATTTGGAAAGTCTGCCCTAATCACCCAAATCTGAGTTCACTATGTTTCCTATGTATTTAATTACTACCTTCTACCTTCCCTATTATTACACACATTACACTATCACATAATTGCTTATGTCCACGTCTATACCTGCTGTTTTACCAGAAGTTCAGTGATAGCAAGGACCCTCTCAATCTTATTGACTGCTACACATATCTCAGGGCCTAGCAGATCCATGATATAACCATTGATAATATTTTAATGTATTATGCTATAAATATCACACAGACATTTGATATTAAAATAGAATTATCAGTGAGTTTAGAAGAGGAAGACTTTCCAACTCTGATGCCATAATTATATCACTTTCCTGCTTAAAAATTTTTTGATCAAAAAAAATCAAGCCATTTTCCATGACCTTCAAGACCCTAATCTGGATTTCAACTTCATTCCACTTTATTCTCTACTCAGTTCACTATATTCCAGTCTATACCAATGACTTCTTTTTCCAGTACTTAAACATATTAAGTTCTTTCCCACCTCAGGAAACAGTATTTCCTTTTATTTCAAAATTTCTTTCCTTGGTGTTTATGTGACTGGATCCTTCTCCTCTTTCAGATTACAGTTTATCTGTCCTCCTCTATCCACTATATGTAAACAACCACACCTCACTTCCAGTTACTCTCACTGCTAAGCACGAATCAGCATATCTTAGTTAAGTAAATATGCCTCCAGGCTTATGAACAATCAAAGTATCTTTTAAAATTAGATTATAGACAAGAAAAAATTTTGAAGTATAACTTCTCATATGTGATCTATGAATACAGAATTTTTATGCTTTGGACTGTGACATTACTACGTCTAGAAAAGGTTAGATTCCTCAGGGTTTAAGATTAGATTCTCAAAATCATAGAATGCCACTTGCTTCAAAGGATAAGATAAAAATTAGAGAACTCGGGGCACCCGGGTGACTCAGTGGGTTAAAGCCTCTGCCTTCAGCTTGGGTCACGATTCCAGAGTCCTGAGATTGAACCCCACATCAGGCTCTCTGCTCAGCAGGGAGCCTGCTTCCTCCTCTCTCTCTCTGCCTGCCTCTGCCTACTTATGATCACTGTCTGTCAAATAAATAAATAAATAAAACCTTTAAAAAAAATTAGAGAGCTCATAAATCAAAGGGCAAAGACAAAAGTCCCTACTGATGATATTATGATCTCTTTCTCCTCTTCTTCCATTCTCCCTTTTCTCCACCCTCCTCTACACACACACACAGAGGCCACACACTTCTGTCCTATATGGGGTGTTGGTTATACAGTCTATCAGAAGGGCAATAATACCAATATAAAGATATTAATAAGTATTATAAATGTGAAACACAATCTCTGAAAATATCATCTGACTGAGGTATTATCTGGCAATTTGCTTAACTCTCATGAAGGATGCTATTGAGCCAATACAATATTGTAAGATTATGTTGGTGAAATGACCTCATCTTAATTTATGTAACCCAGAACCTTGGAAGTCATAGCTATGCAGGGATAAAATGACTTCTGATTAGGTATGATAGATTAAGTGAGAAGAAAGAAACTGGTAATATCAAAATTTTTAAAAGTTGTTGAATGACCAAAAAAACCACTTGCTAAGGACTTACTATATGCTAAGAATGATAATGGGCACTTGGGATAGACAATAAAAAATAAAACACTGGTCCTGGGTTTATAATTTCATTCTTTTTTTTTTTAAAGATTTTATTTATTTATTTGACAGACAGAGATCACAAGCAGGCAGAAAAGCAGGCAGAGAAAGAGAGGAGGAAGCAGGCTCCCTGCTGAACGGAGAGCCCGATGTGGGGCTCGATCCCAGGACCCCGGGATCATGACCTGAGCTGAAGGCAGAGGCTTTAACCCACTGAGCCACCCAGGTGCCCCTATAATTTCATTCTTATAGAAATTTACTTAAATGAAGAGGGAAGGGAGAAGCAGGTTTTGGGGGGCAGGTTGTAAAGGAGAAGACAGAATTGTAAGGAACAAGACAGCAACAATGAATGTAGTCTCCAAGTTTGAAGGACTGAAAATGAGAGTAAAAGAAGGATCATAATATATTCTTCTAAGTACTATTTTATACCTTATGTGGTATTTTAACAACATTGTCATTAAAGTATAAAACAATTAATTAAAAGTTGTTATGTAGAATATAAAATAAAAATCATATGGTCATCTCAAAAGATGCAGAAAAAGCACCCAACAAATATCCTTTCATGATAAAAACATTCAACAACTTGGGTATAGAAGAAACATAGATCAACGTAATAAAGGTCAATATGACAAGACCACCGCTAACATCATACTCAATGGTGAAATGTTGAAAGTTTTTGTTCTAAGATCAGGAACAAGACAAGGATGCCCACCTTCACCACTCCTATTAAGGATAGTACTGGAAGTCCCAGCCAGAGCAATTAGACAAGAAAAATAAATAAAACGCATCTAAATCATAAAAGGAAAAAGTAAAATTGTCTGTTTGCGTATCATATGATTTTATATAAAGAATATCCTGAAGACTCCACCAAAAATCTAGAACTAATCAACAAATTCAGCAAAACTTCAGGATACAAACAAAGCCAACATACAGAATCGTTACTATATGCGAACAACAAAACACTTGAAAAAGAAATAAAGGAAACAATACTATTCACAGTAGCATCAAAAAAAAAAAAAATACTTGGGAATAAATTCAGCCAAGGAAGGGAAAGATCTATACACTGAAAACTACAAGACTTTGATGAAAAAAATTAAAGAAGACACAAACCAATGGAAGATATTCTGTGTTCATGGACTAGAAGAAATGATATTTTTTAACATTCCAAAAAAGTCATTTATAGATTTAAGGCAATTCTCTATCAAAATTCCAATGGCATTTTTCATAGAAATAGAAGCAACTTTTAAAAGGTAAGTTATTTTGCCCTGATGACCAATCTAAATTTGCACTCATAGGAGCAGAAAAAGAAGGTAAAGGCAAAATCAGGTCAAATCATTAGGGTCAAATCATTGTAATCTGAGATCCAAAGATCTGTGAGAGCAAGACAATGGGTGTGAACAGGTGGTTATCTAAGAAATCATCATTTTAAAAATATTCTAGTGCAGTGTGCATGAACCACTGAATATAAGAATCATCAAAGGAGTTTATTAATAATAAGCTACTTCCAGGGACACCTGGATGGCTCAGTCCACTAAACATCTGACTTTGATTTCATCTCAGGGTCATGAGATTTAGCCCTGTATTGGGCTATGTTCAGCACAGAGTCCGCTTGAGATCTACCTCTTTCTCTACCCCTCCCCTTGCTCTCTTTCTAAATAAATAAAGTATTTTAAAAATATTAATAATAATCCACTTCCAGACATTCTGATTCAGTAATTTGAGGTGTGAAAGACTAGAGAAATATTCCTATTCAGATGACAAATATAAAGATCATGGTAATATTTATCTAAGTAGTAGAATTTGGATTCAAATACAAGTCCGTTTGAGTTCAAAACTCTTGTTCTCTACAATTTAATGTAGAAATGCTCCAAGTTACAAATACATGTTATTTAATAAATTAGTATAATTCTTTAATGCAGGGTCTCAGTAAGTTAGCAATGATAATAGTAACTATGACAATAAAGATACTTTCAATGTTTAGGAAACTGGCACCAGGCTAAGTAAGAGTAGGATTAAAGCCTAAAAGGGAATATTCTACAAGCCTTCAAGAAAAGATTTATTTCAGCAACACAGAAAGGATGATTACAGGAAAAGATATATCAGTGTTATCTCATTTATTCTGGGGGCAAGCGATGTCCACTTTACAGATACAATTATTACTGGGTTCATTATCTTTGTTCATTCTAGAGTTTTTCATTTCCTGAAAATTCATCTTCTTGACTAACTCATTCTTTCTCCAAATTAAGACTTTGTTTTTCATTGTTAGTTATTTGATAGCATAGGCAGTTATCAAATAAATAGAACTGCCATGAAACTGTAAGCAATCAAAACATTTGAGCTTTAAAAAAGCACAAATGCTTGGGATGCCTGGGTGGCTCAGTGGGTTAAGCCCCCAACTCCTGGATTCAGTTCAAGTCATGATCATGAGCTGCTGGATCAAGACCTGCATCGGGCTGCTTGCTCAGTAGGGAGTCTGTGTGAAAGATTCCCTCTCAAAATAAATAAATAAATCTTTAAAAAAAGAATAAAAATAATAGACTAAAAAATACAATAACATAGATGATTCAAATAAAAATTCTGATGAAGGGAAGTGAAAATAACATGAGACAATTTTAAAAATCTAGGCCTAAGATTAAAGCAGGCCACATAGTATCTCTTCCTTCTATTTTTATTGACTTTGATTGCATAATGGAGAATCTTAATTCTTCAGCTCTTTGAGGTTGAATGAATTCCAATATTCAGTAATCATGTCTCAAATGGTTTCATGAAAAAATGTTAGAACTGTGAGCACTTTCAGTAATTTTTTTCTGGGTTGCTAGTCTACTATTTCATTAGAATTACTTTGCTGTTCAAGGTGAAAAACATTTCCCTGAACACAGAGATAAGTGATTATCAGCACTGACATGTCTCTTTAAGCTCAGACTCTAGATTGATTTCTTTTGGCATTAGCAAGTAAAATGGAATTCTCCTACATTGGCAAGCTGTCCAAGGCCTTTACTCCAAAAAAAAAAATCAAGAATTCTCAAATGTGTACCTTGGAACAGAATTACAAATTAGGTGCATTATATGATAAATGAACAAGGTAACTCTAAGATGTGGCTAAAAGTTGTTAAAAGTTAACTTCATCATTATCCAGAAAATGAGGTTAAAAGAAAGTCAAGTTATTATTAAACTTTTAAGAAAACATTACAGTTAGCTCCTGAGTATAAAGTATAGATTCTCAAGGAAATCATAATAGCTAGGTTCTATAAGGCAGATTAAGTTCAATTTGGAGATTAGAAAGAGATCAGAGAGAATAAAAGTATCAAAATAAAAACTGACATGTTGTAGCTGCAAAATGGATAAAATGATAACTTCAAAAACTTCATAATCTTCAAATATATAAAGTTTACAACTGTCTAGAAAGGGAGTTTTTTTGCCTTGGGATACTTTAGCAGAATGCTTGTTATGCTGAGAGGTATTTTGGTGTCAAACACATTTAAGCATGTGCATAAATAATATCGTGCATAAATAATACCATGCATTAGTTAAGTTTATCCGCAAAAATCACTAATAACTAGGGGAAAAAAACAATGTTTGCTTTTGTCCATTTTCTTTATGATTAGCAGGAAAAAAATTGCTTCAAAAATAGTCCATCCCAACTTACACAGAAAGAATAACAGAGACTACTCTATGACCCTGCAATTGCACTACTGGGTATTTACCCTAAAGATACAAATGTAGTGATCCGAAGGCGCACATGCACCCGAATGTTTATAACAGCAATGTCCACAATAGCCAAACTATGGAAAGAACCTAG
>ML098519.1:0-47662 GCA_003697995.1 Taxidea taxus jeffersonii | reverse complement strand
ACAATTGCACTACTGGGTATTTACCCTAAAGATACAAATGTAGTGATCCGAAGGCGCACATGCACCCGAATGTTTATAACAGCAATGTCCACAATAGCCAAACTATGGAAAGAACCTAGATGTCCATCAACAGATGAATGGATAAAGAAGATGTGGTATATATGTATACAATGGAATACTATGCAGCCATCAAAAGAAATGAAATCTTGCCATTTGCAAGAAATGGATGGAACTAGAGGGCATTACACTTAGCAAAATAAGTCAATCAAAGAAAGACAATTATCATATGATATCCCTGATATGAGGAAGTTGAGAGGCAACAAGGAGGTTTTGGGGGGTAGGAAAAGAATAAATGAAACAAGATGGGATTGGGAGGGAGACAAACCATAAGAGACTCTTAATCTCACAAAACAAACTGAGGGTTGTCAGGGGGCGGGGGGTAGGGAGAGGGTGGTTGGATTATGGACATTAGGGAGTATATGTGCTATGGTGAGTGAATTGTGAATTGTGTAAACCTGGCGATTCACAGACCTGTGCCCCTGGGGCTAATAATACATTATATGTTAATAAAAAAATTAAAAAACAAAAGAAAAAAAAAACTAAGACTTCAGAACTAAAAAAAAAAAAAAAAAAGAATAACAGAGACTAATTTTTAAAATGCTTATCACATGGGGTGCCTGGGTGGCTCAGTGGTTTAAAGCCTCTGCCTTCAGCTTGGGTCATAATCCCAGGGTCCTGGGATCGAGCCCCACATCAGGCTCTCTGCTCCACTGGGGGCCTGCTTCCTCCTCTCTCTGCCTGCCTCTCTGCCTATTTTTGATTTCTGTCAAATATATAAATAAAATCTTTAAAAAATACTTTAAAAAATAAAAAAATAAAATGCTTATCACAGTATATTGAAGAATTTAAAAATTAAAATATAAATGAGATGTTTCTGTATTCTTACTACAGATTTCCATTATAAATGTTATCAGGAACCAAACATGGTATTTATAATGTAAGATTTCCTTATTGTCAATGAAAGAGACATTACTATATAAGAGAGATATGGCTTGGTATAAGATGTTGGTGTTTTTATGTTACAAGGAAGTTTATAAAATAGTTTGACCAGGTATTTCATGTCATCCTCAAAATAAATGGTGAGCCATTCATTATTTGAAACATCAACCAATAGAGGAAGTTCTTCTGAAATTAGAAAGACACCATGTTAGAGCTTTATCTACAGATCTGTACCCACATTCAGTTATCAAACAGACTTTCTGATGTCCATGGCCTAGCATATCAATTCAACAGATATTTATTAAGCATGAGAGTGAAAAACTATGCTAAATTCCTCACACATACAAATATTTCTCCTATCATGAAGAGAGTTATAAGCAAAGCCAAAACAGATTCATACATAAGTAATACAAAGCAGACTTTAAAATTTCTTTACATATTTATAAATAAAATGTAATTATATCCAATCCAAATTGTTGGCTTTTAATAGAAGGATCAAAAGGTTTGTAATATTTTTAATTAGAGGTTTTGTGAATTAAATAGTTTTTGATTTGTAAAAGACAAAGAAAAGAATTATTTATGAATAAAATACTGTGAACATGGGCAGAGATAAGGAAAGACAGACATGAGAGTAACCCATTTTACCAAAAATCCTATTTATCTAAGACATTAATGGGAGAAAGCTTAAAATATGTAATGAAGATGGAAGATGGAGCCTTGAGTGTCAAAGTTAAAAGTCTATATTTAATTTTTACAGTGAGGACCAAACCTAGCTGTGAAAAGAATGACATGATCAGAATTGCACTTTAGGTATACTGATTTAGCAGTAGTAATAAGAAAAAACTGGAGCAAATGACAAGGAGACACTAGAAACATGTGTACAGAATAAAACAAAACTCCTAAAATAACTCAGTAAGAGGTAATGAGAGTCTGCACGTGCAAAATGGCAAGAATGATGAAAAGGTAAGTGTAGGTCAATGTGGAAGACTTTAATGACAGACAGAATGACTGTCACAAATAACCATTAATGACATGACTATTATGACTATCCAGTAAGTTAGGATCATGACCTTGTAAGACATCAGACCTAAACATAGATCCCAGTTTTACCTTGGTAAACTGTATAATCCTGGACAAGTTATTTTACTCTTGATTTCCACATTGAGGTTAATAAAACTTACCTCATGGCATTATTGTGATGAATAAAAAAGATAACCATTTTAACATGCTTACCACAATGCCTAGCACATAATTAAAACTTAGTACAATATAAATGCTAGCTTCTAGTATTAGAATTATTTGCAGAGATCAGAGCTTGGCAAGCATTTATTGATTTTTTAGCAGTTTTTTAACACTTCTCACTGTTGGTTCATATTGTAGTTGTTGTCATTTGTACACCCCAGAACTTTTTGAATGCACCTCTAACCCAATTAAATCTCTCCAATCTTATAATTAAACCACTGAATTTTTAGGATCTAATTATAGGATTTTATTTTATTGTAACTCCCACTGAATTCTGTTTTTACTTTGAAGCAAAAATCTTTTTATTGAGATAATTTTCCATATAAGTTCAAATATTTGCTGTGTTTGCTATTCCTCCCTCACATTTGCAGACCTGATTATGGTGGATGACTGGGCTTTTTTTCATGGCAAATATGGACTAAGACCAACCCAAGGATAAAACATTTAGCACTCCACGAAAGAAATTCCTTTTGGGTTGATATTGAGTGGTTATTTGGGAGTCTGGATAAAATTGGACAAAATCTATGAAACATAAAAATCAAAATGGTATGTCTTCAGCAGCACAAGAGAACAACTCTTTTTCTGTCAGTAACAGAAGGCCATATTAAACTTTTTTTTTTTAACTGGAGTAAACTTAGGCTTGGAAACTGCCAGTACTTCCAAAGGTCACCCTGCTAGTGAGTGGTAGAAGAGGAAAACCCTGTCCTTGGACTCTTTACTTCATCTCTAAATAATTAAACATGTTTTTCAATACATGTTTATTTTATTTACAGGTTTATTTACAGGTTACAGGTTTATTTACAATATTGGTTTATATGTACTCCTCTATGCAGTGTTTGCCTTTTCGTGCACTCATTCAATACACTTTCACTGACAGACTACATGCAGGTACTGTGCTAGGCAGGATGTGATTACACAGATCAATCAAATATAAATCAAACCATTAAGAAGTCTGTAAGAAATAATATAAAAATGTGTACACCTACAAGACGAAGCAGAACAAAAAAATTTTGTAATGCATCATGAAAGGGAAAAGCAATTGTGCTGGCAGTTCAGAACAATGACCCCTCTATTCTAGAAGCTAAGGATATCTCAAAGATCTTCCTAGATTCACTTCAGGTACAAGTTCTTCCTGGGATGAGATGAAGGACCAAAAATATATATAAATAAAAATAAAATTCTGGATTTTTCTTTGTAGGTACATATGGTACATAAGTATGCTATTAGCTTCTAAATATTAACAAAGGTCAACAGAATCTATGTATTCCCTAAATATCCTGGAAAATCTGTTAGGACAACCCAAGCCTGGACTTAGTACATACTAGCCTTGAGTCACCACTGCCAAAAAATTTATTCAACTATATAAGACATGAGTTATTTAAGTTAGAAATATTCTAAATACTATATTCCCGATAACGTAATAGTTACCATTGCTTAAGATTCAGTTCCACTATTTAAGAAAACTCATTATGTGCTAAAGAATCAGTTATAATCCTATAAGAACCATCAATTTTATGTTTCAGAAAATTCATTTCCTGAAGTGCTGTGAATCACATATTGATTCACATATTGAGAGAGCTGCCAAAGTCTCTCACAATTCTGAAATTGGTACATTCCTAATATGAAGCTCTAGAAATTATATTTTTGTTTTATAAACACCATTTGTATTCTAGGCAACCTAATTTGTTTCTACTGACCTTTAAGACTTGATGGAATTCTGGCACCAAATTAAATGTATTCTCCTATGGAGTCCCGCCAACACACTGCCCCAAAAGTGTTCTCAAGCAGGTTATAGAAGTTTGGTATAAAAACTTAGGTGTTGAATCTTAAAGTCTTGATATACTACAGTAAAATATCTCGTACTTCAGAGGGTCTACATGTAACTAAAGATTTTACACTGGAAAAGAAAGTAAAATAACAGAAAAGAGGTACACTGGTTGATTTAAAATTGCACAAAACCTGACAACACGACCCCTTTCAAACAATAAATCTTATATGCTATTTATATCCAGGTTTCCTTTAGGAGTAAAAACATATAATGCATTTCATACCTGAAGCATCCTATTTATTAGAGATATAAGCTAATGAGGCAATAATGTTTTTTTCTATTTCAAATCTCAGAAAAAAGCTTTCCTGAAACCTAGATTCTGAAGTCTACTCTAATGATCTTTATGTTATAATTAAATTTCTCTATGGTATATGTATTCACATTTTAGAGTTTCATACATTGTTTATACATAAGGAGGAAGAAACTGAATATATGACCTGGGAAAATAAATGAAGAGAATAGCACATATTTTCAGATTATTTTATATTCTTTCAAAATTCTAAATTTCATGGGTTGCTAAAGAATGTAGAGATATTTATATTTCTTCAAAATTTACATTCTAGATTATATAAGGTCCTAATTCAACTTAGAAAATGGCTCCATATGCATATTATAAAGACACTTAAAACAGACTAACTTCTGAATTAAAATTTATGCAAGGGAAAATGTAATTTTAACTGGAGCTAGCCTTCACATTAAATGTAAAACCTCCAATCAAACACATTCACCCATAATAAGAATTTAATTTTTAATTCACTTATATTAGTTAAATTGTTCAAACTACTACCTGAGGCTAATATTTTAGTAAAACCAGAAACCTCTAATTCAAAAGTAAAAGTTCTTACATAAGATAGTTGATTTTGTATTTTAAATTACTGAATTAGAGTGCCCTCTCTTGGAAGAAAAAAGGCAATGAAAGCTAAATGGAACTAAGAATAGTTAAAATACTCCCAAAATTCAAGGCACATCATTAATATGGAAGACATATTTATTAATAATATAAATGCTACAAAATATATTTTCTATACATTTTTATTTCTTCTGAATTACTTTTGAAATTACCTGTCATATTATGATGAACAAGTTGGATATTTCATATCACCTAAAATTAAATTTTAACTGAACCCAAATGCCTATCCTTCAACCAATAATGTGAATAAGCAAAAATATTATTCCATATTTAATATTTCAATGTAATATAGAAATAATTTTAATTTAGGACTATACTGGGAATTTTCTTTGATGATAAACTGAAAACATCTCTAACTCAAGAGGTTTTTTAGACACTCTAACTTCAATTCATTCCAAAGAATAAGGCTCAGGGCCACCCAAAACAATTCTGATTTAGTTGCTCTAGTTGGTCATGACATGGAACCTGAAGGTATCAGTATTTTTTGAAGCCTGTCCAAATATGTCTAACATATTTCCATTGCTGAGAATCATTAAATCTCTTCCAGGACATTTGACTACAGTTACCATTTTTAGCCTCCCCAAATGTCACCTTCAAGACAGAACTCCCCTAACTCAAGAGTTTATTCTCCTCACCATCAATATTATAACTTCTGACTAGCTTCCCAATTCTAATTATCTTCCCTTAACAAAATAGCTAAATGGATGGATATGGTATCAGCCCCAGCCAGACTGCCAGTGTACAGATCCTGGCTCTGACAATTACCATTTAAACATGGGAAAATCATAAAAGTTTTCTGTGCCTCCATTTTGTCACCTGTAAAACTGGAGGAATAATACCATCTATCTTAGGGTTATTGTGAAGATTAAATCAATTAATATAAACAAAGTGTAGGTATTATCATTACTTACCTAAATTTGTTTCCCACTACTTTCCAAAATCAACCCTCATGATAAACAATTATTCCCAAATTACATGCTATGTCTCACCTCTGCGCTTTTGCACATACGTTTCTGCAAGCTGGAATCCTCTCCCATTTACTCATTCACTCATTTATTCATTCATTCTAAATCAAATACAAGATACATCTCCTTCTCCCTCCAGGGCCCAGTTTAGTCTCTCCCTACCTCCATGAAGCCTTCAATGAATACGAGTAAGTCTTCACTAATCTCTCTCTTTTTAAGAAATTCCTTTGGCCACCGGATAATTTATTATGAGAAATGTAGCTGGGAATTAAAGACACTGGCTCTGAGTTTGAATCTTAGATCTGCCACTTGTCAGCTGAGTCATTTCCCAAGTCTAAACACCCACTCTTAGAATTTTTGTGAGGATTAACTGGCTTAAATCATATAAAGCATTAGAATAGCAAGCAACTAATAAATTTCAGCTCTTATATATCTGTTGTTTCATATGTTAGTCTTGTTTGTACACTGTGTCTAAACCCTTCTTTTAATAAGAATTTTGAACTCCTTCAAGTCAGGAACCATGTTTCATTACTGCTGTTATAAATCCTGTAACTTACAATGTGGTAACAAACATCTGTATTAGCTGATCTGTAAGTACTTGATTAATTTTTTGCATACTTTGAGAGTACAATTCATAACAAAACTCTGAAGGAACATTTTTGATGAACAGAAATATTCAACAAAAGCAAAAGAACCCAAATCAAACACAGGCTATAGAGAAGGGTCAAAGTAACCGGATTACTTTTTAAATATTCAATAACAAGTTTCTATTAGATTAATCTTCTGAAAGGGCGCTTCCAATGATGTCTTTTATCTGCTCAAAATCCTTTAGATATTTCTCATTTTCTAAAAAATAAAACCAAAACTCTTATCCTGACATTCAAAATCATCCATGGCCTGACCTCAACCTATCCTTCTAATTTTATTTTCCATCTTTCACTTTATAAACTCTATTATTCCAGAAGAATTGAACTACTTGCCCTTACTCACATATCACCTCTGCTTTTCTGCCTCATGTAACCTTTATTATTTAATATGACAATATTTTCAAGGAATACAATGCAAGGTTTGTCACAGGAACAAAGACTGATAACTGAAAGGATAAGCGTGGATTTTAAGAAATTCAGTTCAATTTATGAGTATTCATTTCTCCTGCTACTATCATAATACAGTCTTTGACTTATTAAAAAACAAACATTTGGTCATCATTCCCCCTAATTATATCACCCTCATAATATCAAATACCCCTGCTATCACTACCTGAAATCTATAAGCTTGAGTAAGCATATAGTCTCTAAGTAAAGTTGCAGACCCCCTAATAAAAGAAAAAAAGATAGAGCTTCTATTTACACTTACTCTTTATCCTTCTTATTTGAATGTCTCTTATAGTATATACCTAATTTACATCATACATTCTTAGAACAGAAGATACATGTAATTTATAAACACATGCACTTGGGATGTTTGCTTAAAATCTGTTTACTATGCTACACACAACAACAACAAAAAAGTTTAGAAACCAATGGTTTAGAAAATTAAAGCTTTCAGAAAATCTGTGGGCTTAGAAGTAGAGGACCAGAAGCAGTCAGTTTTGAGAAATCTTTAGGGATAGACCTAAAAACCTGAACACCATGTATTATTTATGTAGAATAAATGTGTTTGAATTTGTAACAAATCTTTAAGGAAATGTTGAAATGTAATTGGTTTGTAATTTGGAGATGACATAAAACTGTTTAAGATTTTTAAACAGGAAATTCTGTCCTGATGTTAAAGTCATTACAGGAAATATTTCATTAATATAAAAATTTCATTTGGTTAAAACTTGTATGTATTTATATATGTGTGTATATATAAAATTAATCATAATTTTTCACAAAGAGCTTTTATTGGAGCCAATAATATGATGCTTTTAAAAAGACACCACAGGGGAGGGGGGAAGACAAGAACAAAGACATCCTAGGGAGTAAGACTAGCCATGGAGCTAGACTAGCCATGAGCTTAACTAGTAAGCACTATCCTGGGAAATAAGTTACATATTAAAGAACTAAATGAAGGAAACATTTTCATAATAGTCACTATACTTGGCAATTTTTTTAGTTTTCATAAATAATATGACATATCTAACACAATCCACTCTTATTGGCTTTTGAAGAAAGCATAATGTTTCTATAACAAATTAAGTTCTAAAAGTGAGTGAAAATCTCATGATATAATACTGCATTTCCTTTAATACCAGTATAAATCCTACCTTTATGTGGCACAAAAGAGATATACAAATCCTAATTTTAGATTGATTGATTCTCTACAGTTTGGTTTTTTGTTTTTGTTGTTGTTGTTGTTGTTTTGCTATTGTGTTAATATAGAAGTCTAAATGAGCAAGAATCTCTAACTAATGATTTAGAGTCTGAGCTTGGAAGCTGCTAAGGAGATTTGCATCAGAGTACAAAAATATGGAGGTCAAATTTTCTACAATGTCTCTCCCCTACCATAACATACAAATTGACTAGGGAACAAACACACATAGCCCAGCTCCATCTTTCTTCAAGATGGGACAGACTCAGTTCATAGAGAAAATGGGAAACAAAGACAAAAGGAAGATTTTTTTTCTTTCTTTGGAAACCAAGATCATCATGCCCAGTAAAACTAAAATAACATAATCAAAGAAATTATTATTTCTTAGGCAAGTCAACAGTAGCAAGATCATCACAAACTATAAGTGATTTATCAAAGCATTCCTTCCCCTACACATGCAGTTAGAGTAAAATGCCAATGAACATCCAAAAAGGAGCAACAGGGAATCTGACATTTGACACTGGAAGAATCTGAAGATAGGATAATGCACAAATCCCATGCCTCTCAGATACACATTGAATTGGCAAAGACAGAAGCACTGTCTTCCTTCCCCCCTTACTTACTACACTCTGGCTTCCATTTTTCCCAAGTTCTTCCTCTGAAATCTTGCTCAAATTATCTAAGTAGTGGTCTGATATTGTGTGGCACAAATCTTCAAAAGAATAATCCTTTTCTTGACAGAGTTTTATTTCATCCAAGAGTTTTGATAATTCTCCAGTCACAGTTTCACCTGTAAAAAGACAGTAATTTTTTTCAGTTTCAAGAAAGACTTCTGCTAAAACTTCCCATTAACTAATAAAAATATGACTAGTATGGTGATAGAACTCATATTCTGTCAAACAAGATTTAGTAAGTCAGAAAATATTCTTAGTAGTAAACTATAATAAGGGTAAAAATATTAAAAGACAAGGATAAATCCCAATTTTGCCTATTATTGCCCTTATTCAAAATAGAAGTACTGAAGGTTTATATATTTATAGCACATAAAAGCATCTGGAATTACAATTCCTAAGGCTTCATCCATTGTAACATTTAAACTTCAACAATCTTTCACTGGCATTATATATAGTTCATGGACAGAATTCACTGAGCAACTCATTAACAAATTTTAAATGGTACCAGAAGCCTCCTTCCTAGGTTCAATAAAAAAAAATGATAGAACATATTTAGATAAGTAATTATGTAAGTAATAAATTAGAATTGTGCTATGTGACATGAAGGAAAAACACAGAAGGAATGGATAAATAATATGTATCATCTATCAAAATATGAATATTTTTAGGCTGCATGCAAACATGCATTTTTTAATCATTTTCAGAAAAATACATTATACCTGTAATTTCTTCTGAGGAAAAACTAAAACTCCAGTAGTTATAATCCAGATATCAATATTTTTATTCTGCATTAAAAATATATTTTAGAAAGGGGCACCTGGATGTCTCAGTCACCTGACTCTTGATTTCGACTCAGGTCATGATCTCAGGGTCTTGGGATGGAGTCCTGTGATGAGCAGCAAGTCCCCGTGTTGGGCTCTGCACTCTGTACAGATTCTTTCTCTCCCTCTGCCCCTTTCCTCACTCACACATGCTCTCACACTCTCAAATAATTGATTAATTTTAGGAAAAATATTTACTGTGAAATATCCACTCCATGTAAACTTCATGACAGCAGGGATTGCTAATTTTGCTCACCACTGTGTCAGGGCCAAGAGTAGGGTCTGACATATAGAAGAGCTCAATAAATGCTGACTGAACGGCACATGACTGAATGGCACCTTGGGTGGCTTAGTTGGTTAAATGGCTGAATCTTGGCTTTGGCTGAGATCATTGTTGATAGAGTTGTGAGACCAAGCCTTGTAATAACTGTCAAACCCCCATCATGGGCTCTTTGTTGATGCAGCCTGCTTAAAAGTTTCTCTCCCTGCCCCTACCTACCATCTCCCTCTCCTTAAAAAATAAAAATTAAAAAAAAATGCTGGCTGAGTAAATGGGTAAAACATAGAGTCTAAGTATACAACTTATTAGACCTGAAACTTCTACAAGTGTTATCCTTTTTGTTACATATAGGACAGATCTATACATAAACAACTAGTATTATTTCAAAGGCTTTATGATTAGCTACTCACTCTTAGTCTTTTGGGAAGGAGACTCAATAGGAGATGAAATATGTATTTCTTGTGTTGTATCTTCTTGTACATGCTCTTCAAGGGCTGCTGATCTTCCCACACCTTCCAAATATTCTGTGTATACAAGTTTTTGAAATCACATAGTCAAATTCATTTACCTTAAAATCAAAAACTTTATGTTTTATTTCTGATGATCAGATTCTCATTTATTTCCTCATATCCTAAATATATCTTAAGCTTTTAAAAGAACTTCAAAAACCAAACAAACTGAAAGAACTTCATGATGAACTATTAATTTAAATCTTTTAAATTAAAACACAAAAGATACTTAGGAAGAGATTCACAAATCCATTTTGTGAAAACCAAACTGGTCACATAGTCCTTAAAAATATATTCACCTGTTAAAAACATAACATCCTTCGTTTCCTAAATATATTCTACCCGAAGATTTAAAACCCTCTGAAAAATGCTTTGAATAGACTTGATACCTAAGCAGGGATCAAATTCAGATAGCCACAACCACCAGTCAGGTAACATAAATGAATGAAATTTATGTCATAATGGTGTTTAAGCATAATTGCATATTAAACTTTATTTCTTCAGAGAAATAATGTTCATTCTCATTTTTGAAGTAATGTTCCACACTCAGCCTGTTTCTCATTTTTCCAGTTTTGATGAAGACATAACAACAGCAATAGCAGCTAAAACTTAAATATATGGCTTACTATGCACCCAGCAGTGTTCTAAGTACTTAAAATAAGATAACTCACTTAGCCCTCACAAAACTATGACACAAGCACTATTACAATCTCAGTTTTAAAGATGAAAACTCAAGAAGAAGAATTTTAAGTTGACCATATTCATACAGCTAATAAGTGGCACAGCCAGATAGATATGGTACAAGAAAACATCTCACATTTCTCTTAAACTTAAGGAGAATGGCATCTGAAATCAGGAATAAATGTCAATGAACATTCAGCCTCAATATCATAGAGAAAACAGAAAGCATGTGGAGCATGATTAACCCGACAGTAGGTGCCCCATGTATATAGTTCAACAGTAAAGTAAAATGAAAGCCTGCCCTTCTTTTAGAAATCAAAACTCTGAAATTTTATCTGAAATCCTAGATTTTTAAATGTTGAAAGCTAATTCAATTTTTATGAAAATATAGTACAGGTATAAAACATGTAATCTAAACAAAATATATCTGCTATCTGCCAAAAGCATTCAGTTTACAGTGGCTAGTTTGTAGTCTCCATCTAAAGGATTAAATCAATTGATGTCACCCTAGGGACCTTTTACTTATATGTCTTTATTCAGAAGGAATCTTTTTCTTAACATGTAGTTAGAAAGTCTGTGCTTTCATGCCAACCAACTGTGTCTTCATACCAACCAGTTTCTACCTAAGGGCAATTCTACTAAGCAAAGAAAGCAACCTATGGAAGTCTATCCTTAAAATTTTTGACCCAATACAGTCATTATGTAAAGTGAATTCTTCCTCCAGGGCACAAATAGTAATTTTATTTACTTCTAAATTGGTTTTAGTGAGATAACCTTTTCATAAAACTTAAAATGTACCACTGGCTTATGACCCAGGAATGCAAAGAATATAGATAACATGTTCACATTCTAAAATCTGCCAACAGTTTTAAAAATTCAAAGATGTCCCATATACCCTATCACAAGTTGACATACCTAAAATGAACTTTGATGAAATAAAAGAACACAGATAGTTAACTCCTATATAACAACAATTTCATCTCAGTTAAATCAATACAGTAAATGTCTGCAATTATGTCATGTCCTCTTTATAGTGGATGATATTTATTTTGCTTTTCCCAAAAGAAATATTATTCACAAGCTTCTGTTTTTTTAAAGTTCAGTTAGAAACAAAAGTTCCATATAAAATATAAAGTGCCTATAGGGAGAAGGCAAAAATGTTGTATACCACTTTTTTTTTCTTTTTTAGCTTTCATTCAACTTGATATTTTTAAAATATTGTATTTATTTATTTGACAGAGAAAGAGACAGCAAGAGAGGAAACACAAGCAGGGGGAGTGGGAGAGGGAGAAGCAGGCTTCCTGTGCAGGGAACCCAATGTGGGGCTCAATCCAGAACCCTGGGATCATGACCTGGGTGAAGGCAGAGGCTTGATGACTGAGCCAAGCAGGTGCCTCTCAACTTGATTTTTAATTTGAATATGGAGAGCCACTCTTGTACCCTCTTATTTATCTTTACATGCACTTAATTGCAATTAACTTATTTATTAACAAGAAAATTATAGGGGACTGAACTTCCATTCCCTGAAAGATTTTGAAAATAAAGAGAGAACAGAGCATGAATGACTTCTGTAGCTCATCTATTCTTTTTACAAACCCTCTTTGGCTTTTGTTGACTCCCCGTATCTATGCATCACTTGACCAGCTTGGTTTTAATTCATTTACCTCCTGCAGGACAAAGCTGTTCTTCAGCTTCCCAACTAATACCCAAGGAAACCATCCCACCTCCCTTCCCTATTACACTCGCCACCCATCTGCAATAATCAGGGGCTAATCACTGCTGACCAGTGTAGAAGCAACCTGGAAAGGAGAATGTCTGGATTGTTAAGGGAACATACTACATGTCAGGCCTAACCATGAAGCAAAAATGTGAAGTATTTAAATCTAAATTTTCATTAAATTCTTTTAGATCAAACAGGGAAGTATATAATCCTGCAAATGAAAAATTAAGTTTGGTTCCCAAACTTTCAGTAGACCTAATGCCTACACTTAATTACAAAGATACTTAAGTGACCTTTACCAAAAAACAAAAGCTTGTAAAACTGAATTATCTTGTACTGCTGGATTAAGGAAAAAATAATCTGTATTCTTCTAGCTAAGTACAATTTGTTGTTGTTGTTGTTGTTGTCGTCAACCCAGCATTTATGTACCAGGTCTACCACCTAAAATAGGATATATGAGTTTGAGCAAGTCAGCCTCTCAGAGCTTCAATTTCCCTCATGTGCAAAAGGAGAATAATGATATCAGATTTACCTACCTCACAAAGTTATAGAAATCAGACAAAATAATAGAAAATCCCTGAAAACTCTTAAAGCATTATCAAATATAAGATCATCGTCATCACTTTATAACCTTATTACTTTTAAGTTCGTAACTACATACTTACTATATAAATTTAAAAGATCTTTTAGTATCTAATGAAAATAGTCATTTTCTGTTGAAAACAGAAACTAAACATTAAAAATTATTATTTTTTAGTTGAAGTCTACCAGAAAAAACTGTAAATAATAAATTCACTCAAAAGCAAACATTAACTGAAAACTCAAGAAAGAACAATGGTAGATTTAATTTAATCTTAACTTTAAGATGAAGTCATCCATCATTCAGTATTGTTTACCTTGTAAGAGTGTTGCAATCTGGAGAGATTTCTGAGAAGGATGTTCTTTCAGAATGTCTAAGACAGTTCGACCTAAGCTATCCTTTATGTTGGCATCAATTCCTGAAAGAAAAAGAAAAACGCACTAAATGCACACCACTGAAGTGTCATCAGAAGATACTGGCAATATATAACACTCTAATATCAAATATATACAGACCAAGCACCAAAATGATTTTAAAAAAAAATTAAGTCCTAAAGAAAAACACATACACACATGTGTGCGGGCACACACAGTTTTATTAAGAAAGAAGGTGGGGGCGTACTGCTACCAAAGATTAGCAACATTCTTGATAATGGATTAAGGTTTCAAGGGCAATGACCCAATCATTAAGATTGCTTTTTATAATTAAGGCTAGTTTGGATTATAACTAGTTAAATGATACACTATCAAGCTGAAAAATCTTATTGATTTAGAATGTCAATTCCTAAAGTATAATAATGGTTCTGTGATATATATATTTCGTAAAATATGGTAAAAATTTTTAAATAATAATTTATCACTCTTAAAACACTGGAGTACTCACAAAAGTTGAAAAAGGATGATTATTTTGTACTGTCCAAATACTATTCGTCCAGCTACAAAATCAAATATCTCTTATTTATTTATACAAGATTATGTTTAATGTAAACCATACTCAATCATCTACCTGGTGGGCACACTTCCTGATGTTTGTAAACTAAAACATCATTGGAACTGTTTTAATTCTAAAAATACTTATTGTACTAAAGAACTTATTTCAATGTAGCAAATAGCTTTCACTACCCCAAAAAGTTTATAAACTTTCCAAGCATCTACCTGCAAACAAAGCCATTTTCAGATTCTGGCCTCAAATGTTAGTTCACTGTAATAAGATAATTAAGTATTTGCTTAAATTTGTATGGAAATGTGTTATCAACACATAAGTAATTTGTTGCCTATAAGGCTAATTATATCACTGTTACATGTCAAAATTACATGTACATGAAATTTTAACTTAGTATAACTATAATCAAAATGCCATAGTCTGCCAATGTTTTTCATTTTTTTAAAATTACAGTGGAAAATAAATACAATAACATAACATAAAGGATTCACATCAATTGTTTCCAAGTATGAATTTATACCTATGATTTTTGATCTTAAAAAACCAATCTCAGTTTCAATTTTATTTTATTTCATTCAGAATATACATATGAAAACAAGCCTACTATGTTGTTCCTTCAAACCATTCCCTCTTAAAGATTCCCTTTAAATCACTGCTGCTTAGAAATAATAGCTACTCAGTTGATGAAATAACAAGGTGAATTTACCTTAAGGATACAGAACTCTAATTTCTGTTTACCATAGTTCCCAATATAATAAACCAGGGAAATATTATGTTCTTTCATAAACCAAGCAATTGTCCTAACTTCATAAGGATCAGTTCCTCCCTCTTGTACAAGGCAGAGAATTCTTTTTTCTCCTGATAGTTTCTCTAATATATTTCAATATGATTTAAATATATACAATTATAATTTCTAAGAGCTTTTTACTGACACATCTATGAGTAAAGAAAGGGGCATATTTATATCAATTTTATCTAAACACTGAGGTTCAATTCTACATGGTATGAATACACATTTGCAATGTGAAGTAAAGATAAAAAGTAAGGGTGATTATGAAAAGAAATGTGCCATTTCCCTTTGTCTACTCCTGAAATAGAAATTCTATTTGGCAGAATAATCTCCATGGAGAATCACGATAGTTACCTGTTTCTAACAGAACTCTCACAACATCCACCTTTCCAAATAAAGCTGCTTCATGAAGTGCACTCCCCTTTTCTGTCTGGAAAAAAAAAAGAACAAAAGAAAAAAGAAAAAGAAGCACAGTTGCATTAGGAATGCTTACAAGTTAAAAAAAATTATGACTTTATTTATCTGTACATATTCTTTGTAATCTCAGCATTCCCTGACGGAAGAGTACTATGGAATAAAGAAGAGATTCTAAGAACAAAATCCAAATGCTTGGATTTGTAAAACACCTCTGCTTCTGAATAAACATTTGACCTTGTTACATTGGTAAGTGACTCACCTTCTCTTAGCCATGGTTGTTCTCAAGTGTAAAAACAGGTAGTAATGACTATCTCATAAGGTTTTTGTGAGTATCCATTGACTTCACCCAATTCATACATTGCATTCATTTTATTAGACACCAATTTTATCCCAACAATAGTTGACAGGTGTTCTGAGGTATAGAAATAGGATGCCGACCCTTGTATATTCACATTCTATTTGAGGAAACAGACGTACAAAGTACATTTATTTATATAAAGGAAATCCAAACAATTTAATATGGTTTACAAAACCCAGATGATCTTCTCCCTCCTCTCCTCTCCACACTTTCTCCTGTCCACCCCAATTCTCCTCCAGATCTTATACCTTGTGCTTCAGGCATACTGAACTTTTTCACATTAGTCTCAGTTCCTAGAGAGCTCAGAAGTCCCTCTGCTTGGTGGGATCCAACCCTCTGCCTAATGGGATCCAACCCTAGCCCTCTATCTCACTATCACCCATCCACTAGTTCTCAACCTTCAGCATGAATAGGAATTCCTTAGAGAGCCTGTCAAAAGCCAGATTTCTGAACGCTATTCCCAGCTTCTGATTCAGCAGCCTGGGATAGACCCAAGACTTTCCATTCCTAACAAATTCCCAAGTGATACTGAGGCTCTAGGAGTATACTTTGACAACCGTTGACCTATATGTCAAATCTCAGCTTGAATATAATTTCATATAAGAAGATATTGCTAGCCCCTAGGTCTAGTGATATTCCTGTATATTCCATATCAATCTATTTTTTTCCTCATCATAGCACTTATACTACATTATGTCATCTGATGTTCTATTTCTCTTAACAAACTGTAAGTTTACTGTAAATTCGACCACATCTCTTTTTTTTCATCATTGTATCCCTAATGTCTACTAAATTACCTTGAAAATGTACATATTTAAGAATTGTTGGGGCACCTAGGTGGCTCAGTGGGTTAAAGCCTCTGCCTTAGGCTCAGGTCATGGTCCCGGGGTCCTGGGATTGAGCACCGCATCAGGCTCTCTGCTTGCAGGGAGCCTGCTTCCCCCTCTCTCTTCTGCCTGCCTCTCTGCCTACTTGTGATCTCTGTCAAGTAAATAAATAAAATTTAAAAAAAAAAGAATTGCTTTGTGGGCAAAAGGTAAATGGGGAGGAATACAGCATGGAAAGGAAGAATCGTGAGAAATGCAGGGAGGGATTGGTTCCTGCCTTGAAAAGGATCAAGGAAAATTTCAAAGAAGCAGCTTTCTGGGCTATACAAACACTAGGTGTTTCTCTCACTTTTTTTCTTTTTCTCTCAAGAATTTTATAAATTTCTAGGTCCTCAGTATGTGTGCATGTGTGTGTTAAATACTGTTATTATAGCAATTCTCTCCCCTTGTACTAAAACTGGTCTCTACTGTGGGATTCTAATCTCAATTCAAGGTAAAAATAATATAAAATAACATTTAATGTAAAAACTTTGTTAATCAATAAAATCCTATTGTATAATTAACCCAATCTAAAATGGCTTATAAATGCATTATTAAGGAGACTGAGGATCAATGTGATCTAAATTTATCTTCAAAGGCAGCATGACTGAAATGTATTTGACTTATAATTTAACTGTCATAATATGTAGAGATACAAATAAAAATGGAAATAAGGGACACCTGAGTGGCAGAATCAGTTGAGCACTGGACTCTTGGTTTCAGATCAGGTGGTGATCTCAGGTTTATGAGATCGAGCCCTGTATGACTCCATGCTCCATGGAAAGTCTGCTTGAGATTCTCTCTCCTTCTGCCACTCCCCCCTCACTAGAATGGATGGATACAATTTTTAAAAATAATAAAAATAATTTATAAATAACACCGTGCAGGAGGGAAAATAAACTATGGGAACTTATTTAACTCCTTAAAAAAATAGTCTCAATATGGGGCACAAATGCTTTATTTTTTTAATTTTCTAAAAAATATCCCTTCAAATAATCTAATTCTTTTTACTGCCAGTGTGTTTTTCAACCAATTTTCTGATTACTAATTTGATTTCCTCCCATTCTGAAAAAATTGTGGACTATATGTTAGAAAAACTCTTCCTGGGATAGCAAACCTTAAATATTATGAAAAACTAAACAATGTTTTAAATACAGGGGTGAAAAGGAAAAATAATAGAATTCCTAAGAGCCTAGGGGAGGGAAAGAGGGACAGAAACTGTGAACCCAGGGTTGTAGTGGAATAAGAAACTGTTCCAGGGAATCTGCTAATCCCAGCAGACTAATGCTTGGGCTTTACCCAGCTACTCAAGGAGGAAGTGGGAAGAGGGAAGGAGACAAGTACAAGAAAGCTGAGAAGATAGATCAAGGACCCCTGCAAAAATCTAAAACTCCTAGGGGCACCTGGCTGACTCAGCAGGTACCGCATGCAGCTCTTGATCTTAAGAGTCATGAGTTCTAGCCCCTTGATGGACACTGAGATTACTTCAAACAAAAAAATTTAAAACTCCCAAAGAACATCTTCAGTAAAAAATAATAACAATAAAAAATAAAAATGAAATGTGTTGCACAGAAGGAGAAATTAAAAATGTCTACCTAGATCTTAGTTCTAGTTCTTAGTTCTACTTCACTTAGTTTTAAGTGGAGTAGAGTAGCAGAAACAACAACTCCCCACAAAATTTTTAACCACAGTTCTGCTCTCACATGGGCTTGGGGCCATAATTACACAACCTCTGTGCTCCTCCAACCCTCTGATCCTGAGCCAAAAATGTAGAAGGAAGTGATCCTGGGTTTGTATTGTACCAGGCAAACATAAATGCTTAATAAAAGCAGATCTAAATCCTTGTGAAAAAAAAAATACACTTTAAACTCAGGCCTCTGAGAATTCCAACGGATCAAGCTCTAAGAAAGACAGATCTAAAATCAGAAATCACTGAACATGAAAGAAAACAAGCCGTGAGAAAGAATTCATAAAACAAAAAGAATAAAACCTATTAAAACTTCACATGTCATATGATTACCAGCTACAGAATATAATATACATGTGTATATATATGTATATGTATATACATATATATACGATCAGTAAGGTGGAAGAACAAAAAGAGGATATCAAATATAACTAAAGAAGAGGAGAATCAAAACTGGCCAGATTTGAAAATGAACTAGACAGCATTTCTAGAAATGGAAAATATAATGTCTTAAATGGAAAGGTTTAATAACAGATAAGATAGAGCTGGAAAAACAAGTATTAAACTGGATGGTGGATTTTTTATTTTTAGTACATACTGCATTTTTAAAGAAACAAGAGACTGAAAATGTGAAAGACAGGATAGAATTAAGACTCAACATATGTCTAATCAGAGTTCTAGAAGGAGAGGCTGGGGATAAGTAATTTAATGGCTAAAAATTTCCAGGACTGATGAGATATTAATACTCAATTCTAGAAATACCAAGCAAGATAAGTGAGAAGAATACATTATGAACATATTACAGTGAAACTACAGAACACCTAAGATAAAGAGAATATCCTACAAATATCCCAAGGGAAAAAACTAATTGTCTAAAAATAATTAATAATTAGCTGAACAGCTGACTTCTCAACAAAAACAATAAAGCCAGAAAAAAGTACCTCCATGTATCAAAAGAAAATAACACCATTCTATAAGAGCATTCTGTATCCAGCCAAACTATCTTCTAGGAATGAGAGCAAAATAAAAACATTTTCAGAAAGACTAAATAATAAGTGGTTACTACAGATTCTTACTGAAAGAACTTCCATAAGATTTAATTCAGGAAGAAAGACCTGAGGTCCAGGAACTAATGTTAAATGAAAAGAATGATTAAGAGAAGGCTAAATCTAAACATACTATTTAAAAGTATAATAGTAATGTTTACTTTTTTGTACTAATTTGGTTTCCTAGATACTCTGATACAAAAGAGTGGGCACTTTAGACACTGAAATGGACTATTTTAGGAAATGAAATTATATAATCGTCACCATAAAAAAACAATTCTTCTAGAGAAAACAGATGTAAAAGACCTGGGTCCTAGTAGCAGTTCGGCTTTCAGTCGCTATACAACTTTTGGGAAATCACTTCATATCTCTGAAAATTCATATCTCTTTGTAAATAAAATATTAAAAACTTGGTAGGGCTATTGGGAGGATTAAACATGATAAACAACAAATAAGACTAAAAAAGTGTTTTATTAACCTATAAATAGTGAAAAATATTGTCATTATTGCTGCTAAAAAATTAGAAACTTATTTTTAAAGCCTTAATGATATTAATATTTTTAAATTACATGTATGTAATGTTTTATGTATGTAAAACAAATATATGTGTTTTAAATTACATACATATATGTATAGTGTGTATGCATAGATAATCTCCTTTAAATTATTCCAAGAAAAAAAGGTTATGTTAAATAGTACTAGTACTTTTATACAGTAGATAAGGAGACACTGAACCCTTAAATAAAACTAGAAAGGTTAGCAGATGATAAACATATTTTAAGCCTGGTGGATATAATTAGCTTATTAGTAAGAGAACATGAGGCTGGAATGGATTGTTCTTATAAATTTAAGGTAAAGAGTATCAGGAACCATTTCTTGCTATCATAGTATAGTATCATAAATAGTACAGAATTTAAATATGTCAAATCTATGGACTTTTCCTTATCATAATATTCTCCAGTTTACTACACCGTACCTTGAGTCTGTGTCTACTACCCTCATTGAAATTAGTACCCTGAAATTAGTACACTTCTCTTTTTTTAAACAATATTTATTTATTTGTTTGTTTGTTTGTTTGTTTATTTGACAGACAGAGATCACAAGTAGGCAGAGAGGCAGGCAGAGAGTTGAGGAAGCAGGCTCCCTGAGCAGAGAGCCTGATGCAGGGCTGGATCCCAGGACCCTGGGATCATGACCTGAGCCTAAGGCAGAGGTTTAACCCACTGAGCCACCCAGGCACCCCAAATTAGTACTCTTCTGTTAATCTCAGCTCTCTACCCCAAATCCACAATCCATAACTGGCCAAATCTTGAAAAGTTGTAATCTCATGAAATAAAATTTAGTCCAAAATATTCAACAGCAAGTTGAATGTATACAAAGAAATAACACTAAAATAGGTGAACCCAAATCCTCTCAACCTCCAGGACTTTGGTCCTGCTTTTCTCATGGATGAAACATCTCCATTTTTTAATCACTTTCAAGACAGACCAAACAGTTATACAGTTGATAATACAGTAATTGATAACACAGTAGCACCTCAAAATTCATCCACTACTGAAATATGAAGCACTCACATCTCAGCACCACTAAGGAAAAAACACCTCTGAACACAAGTGGTAGTGAAAACAGCTGAGAGAGAAGAAATGAAATGATATATACAGTAATGTTAATAGTTTAATTGCTGATGAAAGGAAAAGAAATTCTCTTATTTTTGGAAATGTCTATTAAAGTCAAGTCTCAGTAGCACCAAAAATGGAAAAACACATACACACACACACACACAAAACAACTGATAGGAAAGAGGAGACCCTGTTTTAAAGCCCTGGGTCTTACCTTCCTTTTCGTTTTTAGCCTTAGGTATTTCTGTGGCTTCTGTGGAAGCTCAGTCATGAATATAAAGAAATATATGTTATACTTTATCTAGAATTTAGAGGTGTTTTAAAATGGTTTCTTGGACTATATATTCCACCAGATTGTCAAAACAACAGATAGAAAGGGAATGTAGCAATGTCAGAGCTTGCTGGCACTTATTCACCCTTCTGAATTTAACATCTTTAACACAGTCTTCCTGAACTTGAAAAAGAGAATGACCAGATAAAGGAAGACCAATTCTTTACTAAAGGACAAAACAGAACAAAGATGACAAGATATAAAGTAAGACTGTGGTGATGATCAGTAGAGAGAATAGAGCACAGTTATCAGTGGAGATGAAAACTTTGAGAATCAAGACCCATAACTATTATAAGAACTAAGAGCCAGTGAATAAAGATAACCTCAACGGAGATAAAGAAAGCCAACTAGAATAGCATTTAATAGCAGTAACAACCCTGGGCATCCTGGCTAGTACCAATTAGCCATATAGGCATCTCTTAGGATAAAAGAGAAGACTATCCTAGCCTTTATAAACAAATACATGACTTCTGAACAAGTTGGGAGGCAACCGTTCTATTGTATCCTGCATTAGCTAGCCTATAGCTGGAGTATTGTGTTCAGTAAGTTTTTACAGAACACTGACAGATTGGAATGTACCTAGAAAAGAGGGCCCCAAATGACAAAAGACTTATGAAAACATCCTATGAAGAATAGCTGAAGGTTATAATAAAGTTTAGATTGGAGGGAAATTGCATTAAGAGAAATATGTCTTCAAATAATTCAGAAATAGCATTCCTCCTCTTCAAAAGACCTCTCCTCCTATTTAACTATGGACTCCCAGCCTCTGTCTTTACCTATCCTTTCTTCCTTCACTTGTGTCTCAGAGGAAGCATCCATTTTCCTCCTTAAAATTAATTCTCTACTTGTGCTCTTATCACTTCCTGCTTCTTCTTGAATTTCATGAAATATCTTCACTATTTCTCTTGCATCTTCCATTTCATTCTCTTCACTGGATCCTTGCACCCTCCATAAAAATACAAACTCTTCACAATCCAGCAATAAAACAGCCAGCCAAAGAAATTTCTTGTGAACCTGCTCGGACTTCAAGGTCCTATTCCATATCTTACTTTTCTTTACTCCATACTTTATAGAGTTATAGAGTCATCTTTCCTTCTCTAGGAAAAATTTCTATCTATTTTGTTACTACATATTCTCTGGCACATAGCAGGCAATGCCTGGCACAAAGCAGGCACTCCATAAATACATGATGAATGAACAAACTGATAACATGTAACTGTACTATCTTGGCAACCCTCTTACCACTGCTTTCTTATAGACCTCTTTTTCCAGAAATTCTGAGTATTCTTGGTTCGGCTTCTTTTCACTATATATATTCTCTTTCTTTTAAAACCATCTGTTTCCATGGCCTTATCTCTCACTTCTCTGAGGCTAGCATCATTTAAGTGGCTCATCCTAAGGGAGATCTCCCCATCCCCTCATTCAAAAATCACAGCAACCAGTGTATTTCCTTTATGGCACTGTCACAATTTATAATTTTTGTTTATGGTTTTATTTTCTATTTTCCCTGCTAGTCACTCAACTCCATGAGGATAGAGAACAAATGTTTTTATTCATGTAGCATAGTGTCTGGTAGCCTGTTCTGAAATGGCTGGTGGCAGGCAATATAGTGCCCCTACAGGAAAGCTGAGTTTTCAGTTCAAGGGAAGGAAAAGAAGTTGCTGAGGTGGTGAGATAGGTCAGGGAAGCCATCCCTTCTAAGGTAACATTTGAGCAGACACCTGAAGAAAGCTCAGGAGGAAGTCATGTGGGTTAGTAAAGCAAAGGTCTCAAGGCAATAGCTTACCTCTTATGTTCCAGCAAGAGCAATGAGGCCACTATGGCAAAAGCTAAGTAAAAAATGGCAGAGTAGTCAAAGGTGGCTTCAAAGCTACTTTGATGAAAACAGATTGAAAGGAATCTTTGGAAGTACTTAAGGTTAAATGAAGTCATAAGGGTAGGAACCTATGTCATGGTATTGGTGTTCTTATAAGAGTTGGACACACTAGGGTGCCTGGGTGGCTCAGTGGGTTAAGCCTCTGAGCGTAAGGTCATCATCCTAGGTCCTGGAATTGAGCCTCGCATCAGGCTATCTGCTCGGAGGAGGGCCTGCTTTCCCCTCCCCCTCTGTCTGCCTCTCTGGCTACTTGTTATCTCTCTCTGTCAGATAAATAAATAAAATCTTAAAAAAAAAAAAAAGAGTTGGATACACTAGAGAGTTCTCTCTCTCATTCTGTTTGTGCACAAAAGGCCATTTGAGTACACAATAAGGAGACAGTAATCTACAAGCCAGGGAGAGAGCTCTCACCAGGAACAGCATCTGGCAGAATCTTTATCTTAGACTTTCCAACCCCCAGAACTGTGAGAAAATAAATGTCTGTTGTTTAAGCTGCCCAGTCTATGGGATTTTGCTATAGTCACCTGAGCAGACTAATACAGAGGCAAAGGAAAAAGCATGGAAATAAGGTTGGAAGCAGGAGATGTACAGGACTTAAGGTACAGTGGTAATAGTGGAGGGGATGAAAAATAGTGAAATTCTAGATAACTTTTGAGCATAAAGCCAACAGGATTTGCTAAGGGGCTATACTTAAATACGAAAGAAATCCTGAAGTTTGGCAACTAAACAGCCAGCAAGATGGTAATGCCATTTGCTGAAATGGGAAAGACTGGAAGACAGGTAAATCTGGGGCTAAGGAGTTATGGAAGCTAAATGCTCAGTTTTGGAAATGTTGGATGCTCACAGGTAAGGTCCAAGATGAGTAAATAAATGTGGTTGTTGTCAAAGATGTCATCTCACATCAAAGGATTGGATGAAGTCAACTAAGAAGCAAGTATAGACAGACAGAAAAGAGGTATAAGCCATGGGACACTGATGCTTCAAGATCAGGAAGATGAGAACAGTTAACCATGGAGTGCGGATGAGACAGATTACACTATTCCACCCTCCTTTCACATGTTCTTTGTCATACAGCTGCAGTTCCTTCCACTTACATGGGTGGTGTTTATTTCCCCACCCCCTGATTTGGGACTTGGCTTTGGAAGTTGCTTTAGCCATTGTCGGGTATCTGCATGATACAAAGCAGAAGTCCAAAATGTGCTTAGTTGGTTGGGATTACTTAGGTCCTCCCCTGTCTAGTCCCAGGGGAAAGAGAATAGACACATAAAGCAAAGCATACCAGATAAACTTACAACATGAAGTAGAGCTTCCCCATATGACCTACAAACCTGTAAATGAGAAAAAAAATGCTATTGCTTATTACTGTATGCCACTGAGATTTCCATGTTGTACAGCAGTACTGTAGCAACAGCAATAGCTAACTACTACAGCGGTTTAGAGTTCCAATGTAAAGATCTACTGAAATATAGCCTGGCTCAGGAGAGAGAACAGAAAGAAAACAGAAAGGTTTAATTCTTAAGCAACTCCTGTGGATGAGAGGTTTGTGAGGTCTGACAGATTTATCTAGCTGCAAGGCTGGATGGAAGGCATTTAAGGGTCTTAGACTCTACCCTCCCTGAAGTAAGACCAAAAAGGAGCAGAGAAGCAATAGAGAATGGTGACTCAGATATTAAAAGAAAAAAACTGTTTGAAAGAGGAAAGAGATCTACTTTTGTCAATGCCGATGATAAATCCGATTGGCTGTTGGATCCAAGAATACGGAAGCCATTAGTCACCTTCACCAAGGGAAAAGTAAAGACTTTTAATAGACTGAGGGAGCTGGAGTGGTTTCAAGAGAGAATGAGGGAAAGAAATATGATATAATAAATAAAAACAACTTTTTCTAAATATGTTGTTATGAAAGGGATTAGAGAAAGGGAACAAGAGCTAGAGGGAAATGTGGGTTCAAGAGAGAGTTGTTTTTTTTTTTTTAAAAGGTGGGAAATACTATAACATCTTTGTGTCCTTATGTGAGTGAAGCAGTTGAGAGGGGGAAAATGTATAGTATTTTAAGGGGAGGACCAGGTTCATTTAAAGCACCAGGAAGGAAAGCAGATAAATATCCACCAGCAAATGTGGTGGTACAAATACATGATTGCTTCTGTTTCTTCAGTGAAGAAAAGCAAAATCATGAGTACAGAGTGTAAGAGGGAGGGCAGTGTTAACATTTTGGGAAGAAAGGAGAAGTTGTAAATAATCATCTAGGGAAGAAGGAGTAAATGGATTATTAAAGTATAAACTATCCATTTATGCACATATTTTCCTGTCACTAGAAGCACTTAGAGAACAAAAATATACCTTACTCAGCTTTACATCTTAACAGCTCCTAGCATGGGAACTTCTATTCTTCATTATTAACTTTCTATAATTTTACTTTCATTTCCTTTAATATTCAAATAAAATCTAACTGGTTTAATGTTTTGCTAGTACTTTAACTTTTTAAAATTTTAATAAAAGAAACTTACAAGAAACACAGTTAAAGCACTAGCATAAAAAGACACCATCACAACCTACTTACCTAAATCAGGTTTGAAATCCATAATTGCATAATTAGGCATAATTGCTAATTTCAAGAGAATCTTGCCAATTAAAACCTATTTTTGGGGGGCGCCTGGGTGGCTCGGTGGGTTAAAGCCTCTGCCTTCAGCTCGGGTCATGATCCCAGGGTCTTGGGATCTAGCCCCACATTGGGCTCACTGCCAGCGGCGAGCCTGCTTCCCCCCCCTCACTCTGCGTGCCTCTCTGCCTACTCGTGGTCTCTCTCTGTCAAATAAATAAATAAAATCTTTTAAGAAAGACCATTTTCTTAATATCTTAATATGACAGATTCTCTTTATTAAGAAATCCCTTAAAACTAAAAAAAAAAAGAAATCCTTTAAAACTAAAGGGTTTATACAATAATATAATATGAAATCACCTAATTGGGAATGAAATTGTTTTTCTCACTAGTTAAAATATGTGTTATAATTCAAAACTGCTCAAAGAGAAATGAAGCAGAAACCAAAACTTATACAGAAAACACAAACATAAATTACACATTTTAAAACATTTGCAATTACAAAAAAAAAAAGACAATCCTCTAAAGTCATCTCTAAATTTTAAGTAATTGTTTATAATGATTTGAATGTAATTAGCCTAAATGTGTATCGCTGTAATTTACCAAATAGGATTATTTTTAGTACTGCTAATTTACAACTAGTTAACTAAAACAATTAAATAAATATTAAAGCCACTGAAACAATTTAAGGTTAGTACCCGGTATTCTTCACTCTCATCCAGTAAGAATATCAACAAATTTCTACTTTAAATATAATATTTCTAAAAATTTGCAGGAGGGGCACCAGGGTGACAGCTGGTTAAAAGTCTAACTCTTGATTTTGGCTCAGGTCATGACCTGAGGGTAGTGAGATGAAGCCCTGTAGTAGGCTCCACATGGAGCCTGCTTGAGATTCTCTCTCTCCTCCCCTCTCTGTCCCTCCCCTCCCTCTCCCCATCTCAAAACAAACAAACAAACCCAACAACTTTGCAGTGAATCTGATAGGCAAACTCAGTGACAGTTCATTTGAATTGCATAATAAAATTAAACACTGACCCAAAAAAGGCAAAGAAACAAAAAATGTTTTCTATAAATAAAGCAATAACAAAAGCAAAACATCAACTAAGGCTAACTAAATACTAGGAGATTCAATTCATTGAGATATATTTTAGAGTATGTTGTCAGTTCTACCTCTTGGAAACCTTCAGGATGAAATCATAGAGGGAGCATAAATAACAAAACATTGCCCACCCTGCCCTGATGTTTCTCATTAAGTGTTCAGCGTAGTCTGAACATATTTTGCCCCTTTCATCCGATATATGAGTAACAAACCCAAATGCTATTAGGGCAAAATAGAAAATCTAAAGAACGAATCTTGCAATCAGAAGATGGCAGAGAGAGAGAGCTTGGGACCTTGGAAGTTCTATACCCCATCTAAAAGCAATCAAATTCAATATTTTAAAATACTCATTTAGCCAAATAATACACATCTGCAAGCTAAGTTATACCTAAATTCAAAGTCCTAAAAATCTTCAAGCTCTTCTTCAAATATCACTCTATGTCTCTTCAATTCCTCCCTCTTACAATCTATGTTTTATTCACTGATATCTCCATAGCACTTTGTTCTACTATTTATTTTAGTATGCCATATACAGAATAATTCTTCCAAGTTTTTGTATTCTCCACTAAATTTTGGGTAGAGATCTTACTTATCTTTAATTCTTCAAAAACATGAAATGTAGTGAGTAGTATTTTATATAAAAAAGATGTACCATATGCATATATAAAATTGAAGCTAGACTCTTTCTCTTTTTGCCATGTCATCAGCACAAAATATGAAAAGATATTGGCCATGGACATGAAGTGAGTTATTGATCTCAGTCATAGTGAAGTCCTTTGTTATTAACTAATATGTACCATCAAGTTTAGAAATATTCCAGAAGTGTCTGGGGTACCTGAGTGGCTCAGTTGGTTAAGAGTCTGCCTTTGGTTCAGGTTATGATCCTGGAGGCCTTGGATCAAGCCTACATCAGGTGCTCTACTAAGTGGGGAGTCTACTTGTCTCTCTCCCATCGCTTGTGCACTCTCTCTCTCAAATGAATAAATA
Organism: Taxidea taxus jeffersonii; assembly: GCA_003697995.1. Taxonomy (NCBI): domain Eukaryota; kingdom Metazoa; phylum Chordata; class Mammalia; order Carnivora; family Mustelidae; genus Taxidea; species Taxidea taxus. The sequence goes on along the minus strand of ML098519.1, from coordinate 19,544 downwards.
AAATCTTTTTAAAAATTCCAAAAATGTTATGAAAGCAGTAAATCTAGATTACAGAAATTCAACATTCAAACAAGACAACAGACATCTAGCTTATCATTAAACACAATTTAAGCCAGTAAATTTGTGAGTCAGTTACAATAGTAAACATGCATCTATCTTATTTTAGAGGGAAAAGTTTTTTTTTTTTTAACATGAGGACTAGAAAAAAATTCTTCTGTTTATTTTCAAGGCTGCCAAAATAGAACAAATAAAAAATTAAGAAAATATTTTATAAATACCAAATAGCTAAATAATATAGGCAAGACTCCAAAGAAGTATCTGTTTTAGGGTGCCAGCCTGAAATGTAGGATGAGAAGGCTGAAGATTTTTAAAATTTCAGTGGAAAACAAAAGAGAACAAAATTCAACCTCTAAACAATTCCTAGGAAAAGTAACCCCACAATTTTGAGCACTAACAACACTTCCCTCTGGGTATTTACACCCCTTTAACAATTCACACCCTCTTCTAATTAAGAGGTAAAATCTGTTTTCCCAACCCTGAATTTAGGCTGCCTTTGTGACCTCTTGGCTAATCAAACACTGCAGAAAATACAGGATGCTTGCTCCCAGCCTAGACCTCAAGAGACTTTGTATAATCCTGTTCCCTTCCTCCTTCCCTCCATCTCTTACGTGCACACATGCGTGCACAAAGAACCATACCAAATCCACTGTCATGTGAACAAGCCCAAGGTGGCCTGCTGGATGATGAAAGACACATGACAACCTCACCCATTTCCCCAGCAACATCCAGTTAATCTCTACAGCAGAGGCACTCAACTGACTTATAATTGACCCCAGATATATGAGAGAGAGAACCCAGCCAAGATAGAACTACCCAGTGAGGCTCAGACTAAATCACCAACCACAGAATTATGAGCTAAATAAGTAGTTACTGTGTTAAGCCATTAAGTTTCAGGACATTTTGTTAGACAGCAATAGCTTCTAATACACAGGAGAGAAGGACATAACCTGACAGGAACCAAAAGGGTCTCTGGAAGATAAGAATGCTGCCACTGACTTGGGAGACTTTTAAAAAACAGTAATAAAAGGAAAAGGTGGTTAAAAACAAAAAAAAGTTAACCTTGGCATTAGAGTTAACTTGAAACATATAATAAAAGTAAGTTGCCCTTAGAAATAAAGAAGTAGGTTGCCCTTTCCTTGTGGAGAAACCTTTGCAAATGTTATCCATGCTTCAAAGTTCAACTCAAATCACACCTCTCCAATAAAATTCCTCCTGATTGCCCTTAGGCAGAGTGATTTTTCCTTCATTACTCATGTATAGACAGTACACTATTGTGTAAAGAGGCCCAGACTTTAATCAATAAGTATAAATGCATACCCTAGGTTTATAAACTATACATCCTTAGGCAACTTTCTTAACTCTTTGAGTCTGATTCCATATCTCTTAACTGGAACTTAGTAGCTCTCAATCGCACAGGAGGGCTATTAAAAATGGATTCTAAATGTGTCAACACATTAAACACAAAGTACATATTCAAAAGTGTTAAACTGAATTTTGATTAATTCTTTTATTCATTCAACTTTGACTGGATTCCTAGTGTATGTCAGGCAGTGAGTCCAAAACTGAGTGAACAATTACTAATGATATCACACACAAAAACCTCCTGGTGATAATTTTTCATACATAAAGCCCTAAAATTAGAATGAGGTTAGAAATTACATCTTGTATATCTTCATATTTCCCAACAGTATATGGCACAGGGTCTTGAATTTAACAGTTATAAAAATATTTGTGGACAACTTAATTAAAAAATGGAAAGATTTCTACATATAAATTATATCATCTGTATCTCAAAGCAAAGCAAGAGTATCACCACTTTTAAAACATAGCTAAAAGAAGACTCACTTGACAGCTCACATCCATCCCTGCTTCCAGTAGCACCTGGACAACTGCTTTGTGACCATTGCGAGCTGCAAGGTGGAGTGGCGTGTGCTTTCTAGTGTTGCAGCTCATTAAGTTAGGGTGTGCACTGATGATCATTTTGACCACCCTAAGTCGTCCATAGAGAGCTGCCAGATCCAAAGGTGTTTCTAGCTTACTGTTCCTGATCGTAGGATCAGTGAGCTCTTCGAGGAGAACAGCAACTACTTCTGAGTGTCCGTATTGAGCTGCACAGTGCAGGGCAGTTTCATTTTCATTGTTCTATTAAGACAAAATATAAGATTCAAGTTTTCAGAGATATAATTACTAAAATCTAAGCAGTAATTTAAAACCAGAGATACTTTGAAAATGTAAGTTTAAGATTTCTTTATTTTAAAAAGTATGTCTAATAGAATATTTGTTAAAATATCTATCATTTATTACACCAAAATACCATATTTTTTAATAATTTCAATAGGAAACATCAAATTTTATCCTGCATCATATATTCCAATTTCCGAGAGTGATAAATGATTTAGGCATCTTAGTCAGTGGCCCTGCTGGGCCCAGATGGTCAGTGTTATCTGAACTGTGCATCATGCCTTGATGACATTTGTTAATGAGAGAGATTAATGACAATTATAACCCACTTTGAACAGACTGGCTTTCCAAAAGACAGTTGAGATGGTAAATTCTTGATAATGAAAGATTCACAGAAAGATTTTCCAAATTAAGTTTCATTTTATTTTCCATATAAGCACAAATTACTGCTTCTTTTGCAAAGAGAATGAAGACAAACTGGCCCTAAGATTAAATCACATCTTTTTGAAATATAATTATGGATTAAGAGGCAGACTTAAACCCACTGCCAGACAAGTTACAAGGAGTATCACAGTGTTACATATGCACCTAATAAGGGTTTCAGTTGAAAATCAAGATTTTCTTAAAATTTAGCAAGATAAAAACTGTACTTGGATGGATCTAGAGAATATAATGCTAAGTGAAATAAGATAAAGACAAACACCATATGATTTCACTCATATGTGGAATTTAAGAAACAAAACAAATGAACAAAGAAAAAGACAAACCAAGAAACAGACTCTTAACTATAGAGAACACAGATAGTTCCCAGAGGGGAGTTGGTGTGGGGCTGGGTGAAATAGGGGATGGGAAATAAGAGTGCACTTATCTTGATTAACCCTGAGTAATATATGGAGTTGCTGAATCACTATATTGTACACCTGAAACAAATATAACACTGTATGTTAACTACACTGGAGTTAAAAAAATTTTTTTAATGTTAAAACAGAGAAAACTAAACCCCGTCACAAAGCAGATGGACCCTTCAGTCCATTTGGGCAGGTGGTATAGGTAGACTGCATATAACTATGTCAGGAAGCAGAAGATCGGTCAGGAGAAATGTAAACAAGAAATTTTAGCAAGAAAAATGCAATGATCCTGAATAAGGGTTCTAAAGAGAAAGAGGCTGCCATCATCAGAGCTAATACTATGTACCAGGCACAGGTGCAGTCCATTTATGCATACTCTAATCTTTTTTTTAATTTTTAATTTTTTTTATTTAAGCTTTTTTTATTTAAACATATAATGTAACCCCACCACCCTCTCCCAAACCCTCTCCCCCCCCACCCCCCCTCAGTTTGTTTTATGACATTAAGAGTCTCGTACTCTAATCTTTACTCTGAGATAGATACTATTGTTATCATTATTGCCACTTTACAGATGAGGAACTGAGGCACTGAGTAGTTAAATAACTAGCCTTCAAATATACAGCCGTTTAGTCTTGGGGCCAGGATCTGTACGTAGGTAGCCTAGACCCAAAGTCACTGCTCTTTTTTTTTTAATGTTATTTATTTATTTATTTGAGAGAGTGTGTCTGCGAGAGAGAGAGAAGGAGCAGGGGAAAAGGGAGAAGCAGATTCTCAACTGAGCAGGGAGCCCAATGCAGGGCTCTATCCTGGAAGTCTGGAAGTCCGGTATCATGACCTGACCTAAAGGCAGATGCTTAACTAACTGAGCCACCCAGGCACCCCACTAAAGTCACTGCTCTTACTACCATCTTCCATGATAACAACTATTACTACTATTACTATTGTCATTTGCTGAATATCTAAAAACTATATATTGTCATTTCCCCTACACCACAATGCCTGCCAAGTATTGCTACATTGTCAGAGAAGAAAAGGAAATTAGTCTTCTGAAAGCAGAATTTCTAGATTTTGCCCAAAAGAACACCTGAGTTGTAATAGAACTAGCTACTTAGATAGCTGCTCTGACCACATAAAAGGACAAGGAGGGTTCAAATCTAAGAAAACCTTGGGGCGCCTGGGTGGCTCAGTGGGTTAAAGCCTCTGCCTTCCGCTCGGGTCGTGGTCCCAGGGTCCTGGGATCCGGCTCTCTGCTCAGCGGGGAGCCTGCTTCCTCCTCTCTCTCTGCCTGCTTCACTGTCTACCTGTGATCTCCGTCTGTCAAATAAATAAATAAAATCTTAAAAAAAAAAAAAAAAAGAAAATCTTAATGTCCCCGAAAGTAATTCAGACTTACTCTGGCTGAAGGATGCAAATAAGTTGAGAGCAGAGAGTTAAGAGCAGAGGGAGGATTTTAAAACTTAAAGAGAGGAGTGACAAAAAAAAAAAAATTTTAATGAGCACTATGAAACGCTTCTTATTACTATACCTTCCAAATCAAAGTATTAAAGGACAAACCCATAAAAAGTACCTGCCCGTTGGAGACAATTGACAAGAAATTAAGATCTGATAGATGGAGGATCCAGCTGAAGGCACTGTTTTTCCATCATTTTGGGAAGAGTCGTTCTTGTTCTTAGTTTGAATATGTTGCTACAGTCTACTTCCTCATAGAGACTGACTACATACAAGTCTACACAGGTCTACATTCCTTGATTTTTCTTATGTACGTTTTATAAGCCTGATAAGAAAATCAATCTATTACCCTATACCATAAGAATATGATATAGAAATATGCCTTCTGACCAAATCAAATTTTCCTATGGTTGGAAAGAAATTCAACTTTCAAAATACAGCACCTCCTTGAGAAAAAGAAGAACCAATTACAAAACAATTCCTCAAACACATTTCTACATTTGCAGAGGCCTTAGCATAGTAAATTATAAGTGCAAAATTGAAACTTTCTCTATTAACACCAATTAGATTGTTCAGATCTCAAGAAAAATTATTTCAGTCATGCCAGACTTAGGAGAAAATATTCAGAGTTTATCCACGATCAACACATACTTACACTGTCACATCAGAAAAATGACAACTGTGGTACCTTTATAAAAGACATGATTGTATACATGTGTCTATACTAACTAGTGATCTAAAAGAAACTCATTTGGAATACAGACTAGGAAGAAGCACTGATTAATAATTGCAAGTATGCCTACAAAGAACATTCTTTAGCAGTTCTGAATTTACTCTTTTTTTTACCAAATGGGTGCTCTCCAAAAAATTAGAACAATTCTATTTCTAGACAATGGGAAGCAGAACAAAACTGGCAGACAAAAGCCATTTACCAAAAGACCTTGCTTCAAGGTAAAACTAATGGAAACTAACATTAGTTAGGTTTGAGTTTTGGCAAATGGTAAGGGAATATACTTGTGAGATAGAGCTACTCTTGTTTTTACCCTAATGCTTACCAAAAAAAAAAAAGGGGGAAGAAAAGGTAAAGGGGGAGGAGATGAATATACAGAGAAGCATAAAATGCAAATATATATAACATCAAAGAAAGGAAATAATAAATCAGTTGACAAAAGAGAGGAAGGATGTAGGAATTATAAAAACCACAATCAGTGCAAGGTCAACTTTGTTTTCAAAATTACATTGTCCTAAATTGACCACTAATTCTAGGGCAGTATAGAATGGTGACCTATGTTGAAGTGCTGATACACCCTATTTAGCAAGAATATACCACTTGATCTCTCTTAACTTATCTTATCTGCAAAATGTGAATATTACCCTCCCTACAAACCATAGAGGATAACTTATAAATCAAAAGAAATAGAATGGGGGTGCCTAGGTGGCTCAGTGGATTAAGCCTCTGCCTTTGGCTCAGGTCACAATCTCAGGGTCCTGGGATTGAGCCTCGCATCGGGCTCTCTGCTCAGCGGGGAGCCTGCTTCCCCCTCTCTCTCTGCCAGCCTCTAGGCCTACTTGTGATCTCTCTCTCTCTCTCTCTCTCTCTGTGTCTCTCTGTCAAATAAATAAATAAAATATTTTTAAAAAGAAAGAAATAGCATGAAGGAAATGCTTTGTAAACTTTGGATATTAAAATATAAGACAGAATTATTTTGAAAGGAAGCTGTGTTAGAAACCAAAGATGGCTTTCAGAAATTAGAACTAAGCCCTGACAATTACACATAGTTTTACTATCATAACACAGAGTAAGATGGGTAAGAGCTTGAGCTTTGCATTAGAAAAACCTGGATTCAAATGCTGAGTGCATTTCTTAGTAGTTGTGATATCATGGGCAACTTATTTAATCTCTCTAAGGTAGCTTCCCACATATAAAATAGGAAAAATAATTAATCCCTACTTCATCAGCTTTCTACGATAACAGATGAAGTACTGTGTGCACTGCCTGGCATATAGTAAAAAATCCATAAGTGACAGGATTTATGATGACAATATCAATATGCAATCATGGAGTGCTCTGGAATTAGAGTTCAAGTCTGAGCTTTAGTTACTCAGTAATGTGTGACCTTAGATGAGTTATTTAGCCCTACTGAGCCTAAGTTTTCATCTATAAAATGGGAGGGGATAATATCACTTCAAGGGTTGTTGAGAATTAATTAAATAACATATTATAGGTAAAAGTGCTTAGCATGGCACTTGGCTATGTCAAGTACCATGTTTCAATATATCTTTTTTTTTCTTTTTTTTTTTAAAGATTTTATTTATTTGTCAGATAGAGAGGGCAGGAGCGAGCACAGGCAAACAGAGTGGCAGGCAGAGGCAGAGGGAGAAGCAGGCTCCCTGCTGAGCAAGGAGCCTGATGTGGGACTCTATCCCAGGACGCTGGGATCATGACCTGAGCCGAAGGCAGCCGCTTAACCAACTGAGCCACCCAGGCGTCCCTCAATATATCTTAATTATTATTTTCATTTCTCTCCTCTGTTGCTTAAATACATAAAGGTTTCTCCCCTCTGTTGCTTAAATACATAAAGGTTTGTAAGTAAATAGTACATTTCTACCCCATTCAGAGGGGAGAAAAAAAAGAAATAAAGCTAAAATGAAAAGTTACTTTTACAAAAATAAAATCCCACACCAGAAACAGGAGAAATGGCACTAGATGCACAAATACACCATCACTCAAGGAGTACCACATATACAATAAACAAATACTGAAAGCATGGTATTAAAAATCTCAAGAAATTTTCAATTTACTTCCAGTAGAAACCACATTTCAAATACAAATGAATTCTAAGTGTTTTTTCTTATCTTCATGTCATTTAGGAAGTATTTTGCTTATAAAAACTAACATCCACTTGTTTAACCTTGGATTGTTTTTCCATCTTATTATTTCAGGTTTACTTTGGGGCATTCAGACAGTTTTACGAATAACCACCAGATGGCTCATCTCACAAACGATCTTTTAACTTTTGATTTTCTGAAAAACAAAACAGCATTCCCATCAATTTCCCTTTAGCATGATATGCTGATAAAGACAGGAATATCTGTCATTTTTTAAAGACTGAATTTATGAATGTATTTGCATAAAAATGCACTTCATTTTATAACTTATAAACATACAAATTTTGTGATAATTATTAATAAAGACACTTTCAATTAATACAACATTTTTCCTACTTACAGGAACTTTATTTCTACAACTGCATTTTTCCAGGGGAAGAAATGTATTTTTCTTCCCTTTGGTGTTTATAGCTAGTGCCAGTGTTACTTTTTATTCTTTAGTCTGAATTTCAGTCAAAGGCCGGCAAAGTCTATATTCATTTGAACAGTATGCTAATTGCACTTCATCAGATGTTCTTGCCCTAGAGTAACCACTTGCATTGATATTGGACAACTGCCAACCTGCAGCTTAATGCCATGGTTGTAATTCAATTGTTGGACTGCATGCTGGTTTTCAAATATAGTTTTACAAAATGGGAACAGTAGGGGGCATACAGAGCTCAAGATGTTTGTTACCATACTGTATTAGGGGCCTGTATTTTACTTTCAGAAATCTGTGGTCTTATTTATTTAGAATGAGAATGGTATTCCTTTTTTAATATGTCAGATATGTGTAATATGGATATTATGCACTTGAAAATATTTTTACTTTATCTGTCAGTATATTTGTGCTGTGTTTTACTCAACATACTCTGGGCACACATACAGGAATTTTTTAACTTAATATGTGACTACCAATTGCATATACTGTATTTTGAACTCTGATTCACAAAACTGTATTTGCTGTGGAAGTGTTAAGTAAATGGAAAACATTGTACAAATGAATCCATTATCATTGCTTTAACACTTTAAAATTTTATTAAGAGAAGCTCTAATTCGTATTACAAATGTGAATTCTGTTCTATCTTCAAATATTCAAAAACTACAAGATGGATGCTTAATATAAATCAGGCAAAAATATCAGTTACTTCCTTTATGTGGTATTCTCTTGTTAACAAATATCTTTATAAATGCCCAACTTAGTACCTATGTACCTAATAGAAGTGCCAAAGAATTTTTCTATATCTCCTTTAGGAAATTTAGTACTGAAAAAGTCTTTGGCAGGGTAATGACAGAAGTAATCAATTCTTCAATGTGGTCTTGCCTTTGCAAACCCCGCAAAACTACAGCAAGAGCAAATATATGGTAAGTGCACCTGTTCATTGACTCTGGAATGTGAGGGTCCATGATGAATAAGAATCTTCACAATTTCTACATCTCCTTTCCAGGCAGCCAGATGAATGGGAAAATAACCTTTGTTGTCTGCTACATTTGTTGATGCCTCATACTGAAGTAGTTTGAGAACTATATCCCTGGAAGGGAAAAAAAAAAAGAAAAGAAAATACACTAAACACACAAATTTCATTGAACAGATAATTACAAAAGTATACTAGATGCTGGCTGGAAATTTAGAGTAAGAAATATGAAATTTGGTGTAAGAGTTAGCCTACTTAACATTTGGCTATTTTACTTACCTTGGAAAACAACCACCACCATACATACACACACAGAACAATGACTAAACGATGAAAGCACTTAATGGAACTCATTTGGGCAAAACTTATATAATTTCATAACTGAATGAAATAAGTAAAACATTTTTTTAAATGCCTCTTCCTATTTTTTTAAGAGTTTTTCTCAAATAGCGCATACCTGAGATTTAGCATGAAGGAAAAGCAGAGGATAATCAAACTCTTTATACATACACACACACAAAGATCATACTACTAAGAGACATTTAGGTAATTTATACATCATTCCTACAGAAAGTTGGAATAAGGAATTGAAGATGCATATAAAATAGAAAGCAGACAGCACAGTAGAAAGGGGAGGGAGTTTAATAAATTTTCAACCATGACATACAACATATTTTGAATATGTGCTATTCATATTTCTGTACTTCTTTGCCTCTCTGTTCAAACCTTAAGAAAAAATTTCAAGGAAATTCATTCATTTGACAAGTTCCACCACTGATCAAGTATCAATTCATACTCAATATACCCTACCTAAAAGCACTTTGTACTCAATCCCCCACCAAGTTTTCAAAGTAAAAATTCTGAACTACAATACTCAACATCAAGAAGACATTAAATTATGGCACACATTATATTGAATTTTGTATCAACCAATCAAAAACATTTTAAAATCCTTTAAAAATGGAAGCATTTATGAAGCAAATTCTATTAACTCACTAAATGAAATCCCAGACAGATATACAAATACATATATATGTACGTGTGTGTATACACACACACACACAGTTAAAATAAATTCTAAAGTTCTTTCTCGTATATAACAAAATCACTGGTACTAAGAATGAATGTAACACAAAGAGCTAAATTTAAATATTTCATGAAGTCAGACTTTAAATGTAAAGTAACAAGAAAAATTGGAGGAAGTCTGAATAGAAGTTAAAACTCTAATAGCTACTTCCTCACAAATACACAAAATAGTCATGATACAAACATTACAGTAAATCGTAAAACATAATGAATGCCCAGAGTGTGATCTAAACTTGTAAAGGAGAGAATATACCATCCCAAAATATACCTCCTTGGCATAAGGATTATTTTCAGCTGATTACTTTAAAGAAAGAGTAGATGCTATTAAACCTCTGAAAACAAAATAGAAGTTACTTTTTTGTAAGAGACATTTAAATCTATAAAGAAAACTCCATTTGTAGGGAGTCTTCCTCTTTGTATCAGAAAATGATAATGGACTCTAAACCTCTAGAAACTCTTACCAAGCGAGAAGGCAGAAACTTAAATCTAAGTAACAACCCCATAGCTTGTCTATTGTGCTTAAACCTCCCATAACTAGTTCCCCTCAACAAACATCTATTTTATGTCTAGCAGGAAATGGTTTTTTTTAACGATTTTATTTATTTACTTGACAGAGAGAGAGAGAGAGAGCAAGCAAGCACAGGCAGAGGCAGAGGGAGAAGCAGGCTCCCTGCCGAGCAAGGAGCCTGATGTGGGACTCCGATGTGGGAGCCCGATCCCAGGACGCTGGGATCATGACCTGAGCTGAAGGCAGCCGCTTTACCAACTGAGCCACCCAGGCGTCCCAGGAAATGGTTTTTAATGTGGGAGTTAACTCAGTTTTTCTGGGTATCTCCCATGTGTACACAAGAGATAAACATATTACTAAACTTCTTGTTTTTCTCCTGTTAATCTACCTCTTTATTATGGGAGGAGTGGGGGTTCCTCAGCCAAGAACCTAGAAGGGAAAGGGAAAATTATTTCTCCCCCACATATGAAACATTGGACTTAATAGATAAATGTATGAAATCATGATGAAAGAACCAAGAATATGTTGTAGAAATATTTAGAGAGGTCCAAGGAGTCCTAAATTTTCTAATGATATGATTTTAGAGAAAATAAGAATAAAATCTCACTTTTATATTCTTCTTAAGAGCCAGTATTATTTTATAAAACCTGAATTTAGAAGATTTGAATCTGACTCCTAGCTACATAAACTACCTAATGAAGTGACTACCTAATGATGTGACTTAGTCTTGTCTTTTTCTTTTCTGTAGGGGATATTGTCATAAAAGTTAAGGCCTACTGCTCAAGACTGGTAAAAGCTTTAAAAGAGATCACAAAAGAGAAACCACTCAATAAATACTAAAGCACTGTACAAAAATATTAGTTATTTTCCCAAGTAAAACAAAATCCTTTAAAAATAAAAATGCTTCCAAAAGTTTGCAAAAACAAATCTGAAAAAATGTTTCCAAAATTTTGCAAAAAAATATCTGAAAATCAGGGGCACCTGGGTGGCTCAGTCATTAAGCGTCTGCCTTCAGCTCAGGTCATGATCCCAGCATCCTGGGATAGGGCCCCACATCGGGCTGCTTGCTCAGCAGGAAGCCTGCTTCTCCCTCTCTCACTCGCCCTGCTTGTGTTCCCTCTCTTGCTGTGCCTCTCTCTCTGATGAATAAATACATTAAAGAATATATGTATCTGAAAATCAGAAGGACACTTGAAGTTTGTTGAGTTCATACATTTCTCCTCACCTCCCTGCCATGCAAAAGTTATTATATAGTGTCTTCTATTCTGAGATAAATAACTACAGTGTGGTAAGAAGGATTCAATACCAATGAATTTAAAAAGCTGTTAAAAATCAGAATATCTGCTTTAGAGTTCCAACTTTCTACTACTTACCAATTTGGTTACCTTGGGCAAATCAAATAGCCTCTGTCAGTCTTTCAGATATTGTTAAAATAGAATTCAGAGGCTACATCTTCCTGCCAATCTCAAAAGGGTTGGTGTGAATCAAATAAAAAACAGGTATGACTGTAAAATTGTATACTAACAAACACTATTCTCAAGGCAAGCTGCAGCAATGTTTAACAATCCCAGTTTTCTCTTAATGAAACATTTCAACATTTAAATAAAAGGTAAAATAATACCAAAAGAAGACACTGTTAATTATCTGAATGTAAAAGTAGAATTTAGGGGCGCCTGGGTGGCTCAGTGGGTTAAAGCCTCTGCCTTCAGCTCAGGTCATGATCTCAGGGTCCTGGGATCGAGCCCCACATCGGGCCTCTCTGCTCAGCGGAGATCCTGCTTCCCTTCCTCTCTCTGCCTGCCTCTCTGCCTACTTGTGATCTCTCTCTGTCAAATAAATAAATAAATAAAAATCTTTTAATAAATAAATAAATAGATAGATAAATAAATAAAAGTAGAATTTATACTATTCACAAAATAGCCTTCTCCAAATTCATTTATCAGAGAAAGATACTTATATGAAGAGTTTTTAATTTTATTCCTCAATGCCTAACCAATTAAAAAAATAATCTGAAACTTCTAAAAGTATTTATTCTCAAAAGGTAAAGAGTAAAGTTTAATGGGTTACCAATCCTATTTTCTTTTACTTTCATGAAATCCATTCAGAGTTTAATTTGTTCTTTGGCTTAATTCTTGTTGACATTTTCTAATAATGTATGTGATATACATTCATTCTTTAATTATCAGGAAGATTGATGAAACAGTGAAAAAACTAGCATACTGACATTTGTATTGTATCATATTACTACTACCTAACAGGTAAATCTGAAAAGAATAATTTGTATGCTTATGAAATTGCCTTTGGTGAATAATACAATCCTAACCAAATACTATTATGTTTACTTTTTAAAAATTATTTATTTATTTGAGAGAGGGAGTGAGATAGAGAGAGAGAGAGAAGTGGGGAGAAGGAGAAGCAGACTCCCTACCAAGCAGTGAGGCTGACTCAATTAACTCAGAACTCTGGGATCATGACCCAAGCTGAAGGCAGACGCTTTACCAAATGAGCCACCCAGGCGCCCCTATATTTACATTTTTTAACTCATTTTTACTAATTTGTATGTTTTAAGATTTATTTATTTATTTGAGAGAAAGAGAGCCAGTGAAAGAAGAAGCAGAGGGAGAGAGAAAAGTAGAGAAGCAGACTCCCCCCTGGGGAGGGAGCCCAGCACAGGGCTCCATCTCACAACCCCCTAAGATCATGATCTGAGCTTAAAATCAAGAGTCCGATGCTTAACCAACTGAGTCATTCGGATGCCCCAAATTTGTTCATTTTTAAATTTAAATTTATTTTTAAATTTTTATTTAAGTTGTACCTTTCATCCTATTCACAGATATCAATTAATGAAATGGCATGGCTCAGATTTCTAATGTGAAAACATACTTAATAAATATAAAATTATATTTCTGATAAAAATGTGCCTGTTAGGGGCACCTGGGTGGCTCGGTGGGTTAAAGCCTTTGCCTTTGACTCGGATCATGATCCCAGGGTCCTGGGATCGAGTCCCACATCAGGCTCTCTCCTTGGTGGGGAGCCTGCTTCCCCCCTCTCTCTGCATACTTGTGATCTCTCTCTTTGCCAGATAATTTTTTTTTTTAAATGTGCCTGTTGGTCTTACTGAATCATAAATAAAATATTAACCAACCAACTGTCATTTATACATCATGTGATGCATTAATGTATATCATAAGTAATAATGTATTAAACAGGCCCTTTTTCTCCGAGAATATTCATTAAGAATAAATTAAATTTCAGGTACTATCAATAATATCTAAAGTAGAATAGTATTTAACACCAGGATCCTACCCAAATCAGTATTACTTTCTTTTTTTATAATGATTTTATTTAATTATTTGAGAGAGAGAAAGAGTGAGAGAGAAATCATGAGCAGGAGGTAGGTGCAGAGGGAAAAACAGACTCTCCACCTGATAAAAGATCCAATCCCAGGACCCCAGGATCATGACCTGAGCTGAAGACAGACACTTAACAGACTGAGTCACTCAGGCATCCTATTGATTTTCATTTTTATTTAAGTTGTACCTTATATCTTTCAGAGGTATCAACAAATCAACATATTGACTGTGCTTGGTTACTAGGCATGAAATATTGAGTTATATTGAACAATGTTATGAACAATGCTCATAAAATGGCAAACAAGTGAAGTAACATCTATATTTTGATCATAAAGTGGCATTCTTTCTTATATATAGCCTTTCATAAATAAGAACTGCTCTAAAATCCTAAAATAAATGTGGTCATTGAAATCATAGAAAAAACAATTCCATTTCCCAGGAGTAAAACAAAATATCAAATTAAATAATAATGCAATTTAAATCATTGCAACATTTTGCAGCTTAAGGCTAATAAGTTCAAGTAAAAATAGGAATTCACTTTAAAGTACTGATTTTTGCTACTATATTTAATTTCTCCATTTTCCGATAGCTGCAAATACACTTCTAATTCATATGAAATATCTTTTAAGGAGTTTCAGGATATGTTCTGAGCAAAATTAAGTTAACTGGGAAGGTTCAACATTCAAGTTCCTTTACTTCAAAAGCAAATTTCCCTATAGTTAAATCATAACCAAAGACATTTATTTTGTTCCACCCTCCCTTATTACTAGTCCAAAGAACTTTGAAATAAATGCAAATCATCTTCATATGGATATAGTACTTAACAAACTAATGAAATTCTCATATTAGTTAAGGCCCTTTTGATTTCAGACTTTCTTGAAGATTTTACTTCTCTTTAACAGTAATAGAGTTGCAAATGTGTTTGTCATGGTCAAAAAACCTGAGGACAATCCACCCCATTTTGTAACTGGAGCTCCTTTTTATATTGAATTCACTCTCCTAGATTGCCAGGGAGAGTGAATTAGAGCAAATTTTAACTATTTAATACCCGTATCCAGGAAAGAAGCAATCAGATCAAAGTTATTTCTAGGTTTACCGAAGAGAAACTTTATGGATCAGACTATATAAATTTTTAGAGGAAGTTCTCTTCTTTCATTAGAAAACCTAAGAGAGAGCAAATCAAAAGTACATATAAATTACTATCTAGATTCTAGATATAATTTGAGATACAGTTTGGATTTCAGATAACGGAGTCTAGGATCCAAAAGCACTAAATGTTTAAAGAATGAAAAGCAAGAGCAGTAAATATTTAAACTGCGCACATAACAAAGAATACACATATTTTGAGGATATAAATGATAACAATTTCGTGCTGACAGTTCTCAAAACAGCATCAAGAATCACAGTGTGCCCAACATAGCTTAATGAGATGAACCTTAACAAGAAAAAAAGAAAAGCAACAATTTGCTAAGAGAAGGAGAACTGTCATTGAATACACATGTTTAGTAAAACTTTACAGTGAAGAGTAAGATTATTATTAAAAAGAAAAGATTAGGAAAAGAAAAGAGGAAAGGAAAAGAGAGAGGAAGAGAAGAAGGGATAGAGAAAGGAAAGAAAAAGGGATAGAGGGAGGAAGAAAATGGGAAAAGGAAGGAGAGAGGGAAGAAGAAAGGCAGAAAGGCAGGCCAGCTGGCTGGCTAATGTCTGTTCAGAAGAGAATTAAGACAGCCAAATGTAGCAGAAATACATGAAAGAGAAAAATGAATCCTTCTTATTATAAAAAAGAAAAACAGGTTTCTTGCCTATCTACTGAGATAACTTATAATCATTGTTAGTGGATTTTGTTCTACTAACCATGTTTTTTTCTATCATTTGAAGGTAATGATTTTCTAATCTGCAATTACAAATGACCCAGGAAATCACTAATAGAAGTACATTTTCTATTGTGTCCTGATTTGGCTAAATGGAGATAAATTGTTCATTATGAAATAATATATTTCAGGTACAAAATGCTTTCCACTTGTGGATTAACTAAACAAGAGCCTCCATAAAACATACAAAATAAGGGGATATAAAACAGGCTTAATTTGCAGTATGAAGGTTTAGATTTTATGTTGAGGGTAGGAAAAAAGCCTGTGTTCAAAGCAAAATAAGAAGCTACAGAACCCTGTAATATTACTGCTAGCTCTGATTCCATGAACTTTAGCCTAGAAATCATTATGTTATTGGAAAATCTATAGCTGATGGCTATAAAATAGCAACAAACATGAAAATGATGTATTTCTGTGCTGACTGCTAAGGCTTGCTTGGGAAGAATACAAAATAATCAATTGTTCATTACCTTGCTAAGTGAGAATAGCAACAGCAAAGAAGAGAAAAAAAAATTCTTCTCTGGCTTTGAGATATACACTGACTTTTTTTCCTTCAAATATTTTTTTCTTAAGCCAATATTAAGATTAGCATTCTATGAGAACACATTAGTTGATAATGAAAGGCAGCCCAGAAATAGATAATAGAACAGAAAAAAGCCAGCAAGAGTTTAGGAAACTGATGTGCATACAGCCACAAAAGGAAGATAATATAGAATAGTAATGTAAAATAATAATGTAAAAGCATGCACTTAGAACTAAAGCACTTAAACTCTAAACACAGCCCCACCTTAATATCTAAGTGACCAATATGTTATTTATCCAGAATGGGCTTATTTTCCATCTATGAAATGAGGAAAGGGAGGGGGCAGGATTGAATAAACTATCTGTAATTTTAAAAATCCATGGGTAATTTACAGTAAAGATATATACATAAATATATATATTTATTATTTGAGAGAGAGAGAACATGAGAGGGGGGAGAGTCAGGGAGAGAACCAGACTCCCCACCGAGTATGGAGCCCAATATGGGACTCGGTCCTGGGACTCCAGGATCATGACCTGAACTGAAGGCAGTTCCTCAACCTACTGAGCCACCCAGGGGCCCTAAAGTAAAGAGATATTACACTGTAAATGAAAATTCAGATTTCAGAATTGTAGCATCATAGTACATAACTGAGCCACAAGTACCAAAACAGTGTATCATAAAATATTATAATTGAAAGGAACAATGGAAATATCCAGCCGATGTATTCATTATACTGAACGGAGCCCTAGATGGGTTAATTAAATGGCTCAAGTTATATAACTAGCAGAGATGGGAAGATGGGATTAGAATTCTCCTGCTTTTTTCTAATGCCTACAGAATGACACTGGGTAAAATCTTTCCAGAAAGTGTTAAAAAGATGGAATCTTCATATAAAAGCAGAGCAGGATATATAATTCTCAGAGAATATATGCAATTAAAGAGATCTTGAAAGATATCTAAAATATCTACTCAAATCCCCCTCTCTTTATGATCTTAATGATTGCTAATCAACTTGCTTAAATTATATTTACTTTGTACATTGCTAATAGAAATGAAGAATTATGCAGTGGGCATAAGGAAACATATCTCAATAGTTAAAGAATTTGACAGACCATCATATATACAACATTTACTAAACACTGAAAACCACAGATGGATATGAATGCTAATCCGTTTGGGGACATTATTTTGAGAAGTGCTTATAATGACAAGCTAAGATAGAACAAGGAGAGTAGTACAGCTCTGAGCTCAGGCCCAATCTTCTGTCCATTAGATCTGATAGTACATCTTTCCAATTTTCCCAACTGGAATTGCCCTAATATACAATTAAGATGACCAAAGAAGCCATCAGCATTGTATTTATTGGGCTGATTTAATCTGCCTTCATTCCTGATGACCCAAGGACAAGGAAGAGTAAATAGTAATTCCTTTAAAACATTCAGACGGTAGGGATCTGCACACATTTTACACTCTACAGAAGCACAGCAATATATTTTGAAAAAGACCCAGTAAAATAAAAGATTCCAAATTAGATGTATAAGATAATATAATATAGAATAGGGAATGGAGCAAGATGGCGGAGAAGTAGCAGGCTGAGACGACATCAGGCAGCAGGAGATCAGCTAGATAGCCTATCAAACCATTCCGAACACCTACGAATCCAACAGGAGATGGAAGAGAAGAAAAACAACAATTCTAGAAACATAAAATCGACCACTTTCTAAAAGGTAGGACCAGCGGAGAAGTGAATCCAACGCAAGGGGAAGATAGACCCCAAGGGGAGGGGCCGGCTCCCGGCAAGCAGCGGAGCACAAAATCAGGACTTTTAAAAGTCTGCTCCACGGAGGGACATCGCTCCAGAGGCTAAACTGGGGTGAAGACCTCACGGGGACAGCGTGGACTCAGGTCCCGCGGGGTCACAGAAGGATCGGGGGTGTCTGAGTGTCGCAGAGCTCACAGGTGTTAGAGCAGGGAAGCTGGCTGCGGAGACAGAGCCGAGGTTTCCTAGTGGTCTGTGACACGGACCGGTGCTCTGTGGCATGGGCCGGTGCTCTGTGCGAGGGGTCCCCACAAGATCCGGGGAGACTCCGACCCGGGAGAGCTCAGGGATCTACGGGGTTCGGAGACTCCAGGTGGGACTCTGCCAGAGACAGAAACGCTTGGTCACAGGCTGGGTGAGCTCGGAGCACTCCCAGAAGCCAGTGAGACGGGACTGCTTACGCACGATTTTCTCTGAGCGCGGTCTCCGGGCGCGCGCCTCTGGGGGCGCAAACGGGGGCTGGGGAGACCAGAGGGATTAAACGCTTTTCTATGAAGGCGCACTGAAGACTGGGGCCCCTAGCTCTCAGCTCCCCTGAACCGGAGATTGGGAGGCCGCCATTGTCATTCCCGTCCTCCGGAACTCTACGAAAAGCGTTCAGGGAACAAAAGCTCCCGAAAGCGAACCTGAGAGGATTACTTAGCCCGGCCCCTGGTAAGGACTGTGCAATTCCGCCTGGGGCAAAGACACTTGAGAATCACTACAACAGGCCCCTCCCCCAGAAGATCAAAGAAATCCAGCCAAGACCAAGTTCACTTAACAAGGAGAACAGCGGATTCTTATCTGGACAAAATGACAAGGCGGAAAAAGTCACCACAAAAGAAAGAGCAGGAGACACGACCGAAGGCTAGGGACCTAATCAATACAGACATTGGTAATATGTCAGATCTGGAATTCAGGATGACGATTCTCAAGGTTCTAGCCAGGCTCGAAAAAGGCATGGAAGATATTAGAGAAACCCTGTCTGGAGAAATAAAAGCCCTTTCTGGAGAAATAAAAGAAATAAAGTCTAATCACGTTGAAATAAAAAAGCTATTAATGAGGTGCAATCAAAAATGGAGGCACTTACTGCTAGGATAAGTGAGGCAGAAGAAAGAATTAGTGATATAGAAGACCAAATGACAGAGAATAAAGAAGCTGAGAAAAAGAGAGACAAACAACTACTGGACCACGAGGGGAGAATTCGAGAGATAAGTGATGCTATAAGATGAAACAACATTAGAATAATTGGGATTCCAGAAGAAGAAGAAAGAGAAAGAGGAGCAGAAGGTATACTGGAGAGGATTATTGTAGAGAATTTCCCTAATATAGCAAGGGGAACAAGCATCAAAATCCAGGAGGTGCAGAGAATACCCCTCAAAATCAATAGGAATCGGCTCACACCTCGCCATCTAATAGTAAAACTTACAACTCTTAGCGACAAAGAGAAAATCCTGAAAGCAGCACGGGACAAGAAGTCTGTAACATACAATGGTAAAAATATTAGATTGGCAGCAGACTTATCCACAGAGACCTGGCAGGCCAGAAAGAACTGGCATGATATATTCAGAGCACTAAACG
>ML098518.1:115026-130321 GCA_003697995.1 Taxidea taxus jeffersonii | reverse complement strand
GACCTTTATTTCCTTGTTGATCTTTTGCTTGGATGATCTGTCCATTTCAGTGAGGGGTGTATTAAAGTCTCCAACTATTATTGTATTCTTGTCAATGTGTTTCTTTGATTTTGTTATTAATTGGTTTATATAGTTGGCTGCTCCCATGTTAGGGGCATAGATATTTAAAATTGTTAGATCTTCTTGTTGGACAGACCCTTTGATTATGATGAAGTGTCCTTCCTCATCTCTTATTATAGTCTTTGGTTTAAAATCTAATTGATCTGATATAAGGATTGCCACCCCAGCTTTCTTCTGATGTCCATTAGCATGGTAAATTGTTTTCCACCCCCTCACTTTCAATCTGGAGGTGTCTTCAGGTCTAAGATGAGTTTCTTGTAGGCAGCATATGGATGGGTTTTGTTTTTTTATCCATTCTGAAACCCTGTGTCTTTTGATTGGGGCATTTAGCCCATTTACATTCAGGGTAACTATTGAGAGATATGAGTTTAGTGCCATTGTATTGCCTGTATGGTGATTGTTACTGTATAATGTCTCTGTTCCTTTCTGGTAATACTTTTAGGGTCTCTCTTTGCTTAGAGGACCCCTTTCAATATTTCCTGTAGAGCTGGTTTGGTGTTTACAAACTCTTTCAGTTTTTGTTTGTCCTGGAAGCTTTTAATCTCTCCTTCTATTTTCAATGATAACCTAGCTGGATAAAGTATTCTTGGCTGCATGTTTTTCTCGTTTAGTGCTCTGAATATATCATGCCAGTTCTTTCTGGCCTTCCAGGTCTCTGTGGATAAGTCTCCTGCCAATCTAATATTTTTACCATTGTACGTTACAGACTTCTTGTCCCGTGCTGCTTTCAGGATTTTCTCTTTGTCGCTAAGACTTGTAAATTTTACTATTAGATGGCGGGGTGTGGGTCAATTCCTATTGATTTTGAGAGGTGTTCTCTGGGCCTCCTGGATTTTGATGCTTGTTCCCCTTGCTATATTAGGGAAATTCTCTACAATAATACTCTCCAGTATACCTTCTGCTCCTATTTCTCTTTCTTCTTCTTCTGGAATCCCAATTATTCTAATGTTGTTTCGTCTTATGGCATCACTTATCTCTCGAATTCTCCCCTCGTGGTCCAGTAGTTGATTGTCTCTCTTTTGGTCTGCTTCATTATTCCCTGCCATTTGGTCTTCTATATCAGTAATTCTGTCTTCTGCCTCATTTATCCTAGCAGTAAGAGCCTCCATTTTTGATTGCACCTCATTAATAGCTTTTTTAATTTCAACTTGATTAGACTTTATTTCTTTTATTTCTCCAGAAAGGGTTTTTATTTCTCCTGACAGGGTTTCTCTAATATCTTCCATGCCTTTTTCGAGCCCGGCTAGAACCTTGAGAATCATCATCCTGAATTCCAGATCTGACATATTATCAATGTCTGTATTGATTAGGTCCCTAGCCTTTGGTCCTGTCTCCTGCTCTTTTTTTTGTGGTGAGTTTTTCCGCCTTATCATTTTGTCCAGATAAGAATCCGCTGTTCTCCTTGTTAAGTGAACTTGGTCTTGGCTGTATTTCTTTAATCTTCTGGGGGGAGGGGCCTGTTGTAGTGATTCTCAGGTGTCTTTGTCCCAGGTGGAGTTGCACTGCCCTTACCAGGGGCCGGGCTAAGTAATCCTCTCAGGTTTGCTTTCAGGAGCTTTTGTTCCCTGAACACGCTTTCTGTAGAGTTCTGGAGGACGGGAATGACAATGGCGGCCTCCCAATCTCCGGTTCAGAGGAGCCGAGAGCTAGGGGCCCCAGTCTTCAGTGCGCCTTCAGAGAAAAGCGTTTAATCCCTCCAGTCTCCCTAGCCCACGTTTGCGCCGGAGAGTGCGCGCGCGCGTCCGCCCACAGACACCGCTCGCCCGCAGACACCGCAGGCCCGCAGACCCCACGGGCCGCCTACACCATGGGCCCGCCGACACTGCGCGCACACGCAGACCGTGCGTGCCCACAGACCGCGCTCAGAGAAAATCGTGCGTAAGCAGTCCCGTCTCACTGGCTTCTGGGAGCGCTCCGAGCTCACCCAGCCTGTGACCAAGCGTCTCTGTCTCTGGCAGAGTCCCACCTGGAGTCTCCGGACCCCGTAGATCCCTGAGCTCTCCCGGGTCAGAGTCTCCCCGGATCTTGTGGGGACCCCTCGCACAGAGCACCGGCCAGTGCCACAGAGCACCAGCCCATGTCACAGACCACTAGGAAATCTCGGCTCTGTCTCCGCAGCCGACTTCCCCGCTCTAATACCTGTGAGCTCTGCGACACTCAGACACCCCCGATCCTTCTGTGATCCCGTGGGACCTGAGTCCACGTTGTCCCCGTGAGGTCTTCCCCCCAGTTTAGCCTCTGGAGTGATGTCCCTCCGTGGAGCCGACTTTTAAAAGTCCTGATTTTGTGCTCCGCCGCTTGCCGGGAGCCGGCCCCTCCCCCTGGGGTCTATCTTCCCGTCGCGTTGGATTCACTTCTCCGCTGGTCCTACCTTTCAGAAAGTGGTCGATTTTCTGTTCCTAGAATTGTTGTTTTTCTTCTCTTCGATCTCCTGTTTGATTTGTAGGTGTTCGGAATGTTTTGATAGGCTATCTAGCTGATCTCCTGCTGGCTGATGTCGTCTCAGCCTCCTACTTCTCCGCCATCTTGACTCCTCCCCCCAAGAGCCTCCATTTTTTAGTGCACTTCATTAATAGCTTTTTTTTTATTTCAACTTGGTTAGATTTAGTTCTTTTATTTCTCCAGAAAGGGCTTTTATTTCTCTGGACAGGGTTTCTCTAATATCTTCCATGCCTTTTTTGAGCCTGGCTAGAACCTTGAGAATCATCATCCTGAATTCTAGATCTGACATATTACCAATGTCTGTATTGATTAGGTCCCTAGCCTTCGGTACTGCCTCCTCTTCTTTTTTTTTTGTGGTGAGTTTTCCACCTTGTCATTTTGTCCAGGTAAGAATATATGAAGGAGCAAATGAAATACTAAAAGGGTGGCCAAGACCCAGGAAAATGTGCTTTAACCAAATCAGAGGAGACCCCAAATTGTTGGGGGGCAGAAGGGGGGTAAGAAGAAGTTCAGAAAAGAGAAAAAAAATTTAAAAAAGAGAACACAAGGGGTGCCTGGGTGGCTCAGTGAGTTAAAGCCTCTGCCTTCGTCTCAGGTCATGGTCTCAGGGTCCTGGGATCAAGCCCCGCATCGGGCTCTCTGCTCAGTGGGGAGCCTGCTTCCTCCTCCCTCTCTGCCTGTCTCTCTGCCTACTTGTGATCTGTCTGTCAAATAAATAAATAAAATCTTTTTTAAAAAAAAGAGAACACAGGGACGCCTGGGTGGCTCAGTTGGTTAAGCAGCTGCCTTCGGCTCAGGTCATGATCCCAGCGTCCTGGGATCGAGTCCCACATCGGGCTCCTTGCTCAGCAGGGAGCCTGCTTCTCCCTCTGCCTCTGCCTGCCACTCTGTCTGCCTGTGCTCCTTCGCTCTCTCTCCCTCTCTCTATGACAAATAAATAAATAAAAGAAAAGAAAAGAAAAAAAAAAGAGAACACAAATAAGGAAAAAAATATAAAAAATGAAATATATATATATTAGACCGGTGACTAGAACAGGGTCACCCACTTAATTTTGGGAGTAGTTTGGTCTCTTAGAAGAAACTACCTCCCAAATTTTTAAAGAATGAAAAACATATATAAGGGTAAACACAATGAAGGGATGAAATATGAATATAAAGATGAAAAAAAATTTTTTTTAAATTTCTAACAAAGGAGTTGATAAGGTAAGTTGGTAGGGAGAATTAAAAAAAAAGAAAGTGGAGAGAACTTGCTTGGGCTGGAGACTAGATCAAGCCCGGTGCTAGATTTAGGGTGTATTTTGATCTATTAGAAGAAGTTGTACCTCAAATTTCTTAGAAGAAAAAAAAACCCTATGTGTATACAAAGAATAAGGTTAGATACAATGAAGGATAAAATATGACTATAATAATAAAGGTTCAGAAAAGATTTTTTTAAAGAAAGTTATTAAGATAAATTGTTAAAAAATGTTAAAAGAGGAAAGGGTAATAGTTAAAAAAAATAGCAGAAGAGAAAAAAAATTTTTTTTAATTAATTAACTTTGCAAGACTAAAGATTCATGGGGAGAAAGCCATGAATTTCATGCTTAGCTTTCTCCTCCTCTGGAATTCTGCTGTTCTGCTTGTTAAATGAACTTGGTCTTGGCTGAATTTCTTGTTGACCTTTTGGGGGAGGGGCCTGTTGTAGTGATTTTCAAGTGTCTCTGCCCCAGGCAGAATTGCACCGCCCTTACCAGGGGCCGGGCTAAGTAATCCTCTCAGGTTCGCTTTCAGGGTCTTTTGTTCCCTGAACACTTTCCGTAGAGTTCCAGAGGACGGGAATGAAAATGGCAGCCTCCCAATCTCCGGCTCGGAGGAGCTGAGAGCTTGGGGCCCCACTCTTCAGTGCGCCTTCAGAGAAAAGCACTTAATCACTCCCGTCTCCCCAGCCTCCAGCCAGGCTTGGATAAAATCCCACACAATCACTCCCGTCTCACTGGCCTCTGGCTGCGCTCTGAGGTCAACCAGCCTGTGACCAAGCATCTCTGTCTCTGGCACAGAATCCCACCTGGAGTCTCTGAACCCCACAGATCCCTGGGCTCTCCTAGGTCGGAGTCTCCCCGGACTTGTGGGGACCCCACGCACAGAGCACCAGCCCGTGTCATGGATTATGGTTCAAGGTAACCCCGAGTTGAGAGCTCACTCCTTGGCTCTGTCTCCACAGCCAGCTTCCCCTCTCTAATACCTATGAGCTCTGCGAAACTCAGACACCCCTGATCCTTCTGTGACCCTGCGGGACCTGAGGCCATGCTGTCCCCACGAGGTCTTCACCCCAGTTTAACCTATGGAGCGATGTCCCTCCATGGAGCAGACTTTTAAAAGTCCTGATTTTGTGCTCCATTGCTCTTCCGCTTGCCGGGAGCCAGCCCCTCCCCCCGGGGTCTATCTCCTTGTCTCATTGGATTCACTTCTCCTCTGGTCCTACCTTTCAGAAAGTGGTCGATTTTCTGTTTTTAGAATTGTTGGTCTTCATCTCTTTGATCTCCTTTTGGATTTTAGGTGTTTGGAATGATTTGATAAGCTATCTAGCTGATCTCCTGCTGCCTGATGTCATCTCAGCCTGCTACTTCTCTGCCATCTTGACTCCTCTCCTTAAGTATTTTAAATTAGTAACTCAGTTGACTTTTGGCAGACAGTGTTGTTGAAAAACTTGATGACAACCAAATAGTCCAATCTATTACATAAGTTATGTGCTCTTTTAGTCTATATTCCAAAAGAATTTTTTCTTTTTCTTTAAATTCCTGTTTATTTTGTTTTAGAGATGTTATTTATTTATTTCACAGACAGAGATCACAAGTAGGGAGAGAAGCAGGCAGAGAGAGAGGGAAGCAGGCTCCCCTCAGAGCAGAGAACCTGATTCGGGGCTTGATGCTAGGACCCTGAGATCATGACCTAAGCTGAAGGCAGAGGCTTAACCCACTGAGCCACCCAGGTGCCCCTCCTGTTTATTTTTTATGATAATATGCATTTTTTTTTTGTTTTGGGTCATTCTCTGTTTATATTTTCAGGTGTATGGTGTGCATTTTCAACATGTGGGCTCAATTCTCTTTTACTTCAGTAATTTGTCCTTGATTTACCCTCTCTAGTATTTGTTTTAATACTTATTAACATCAGTTTTTATTATTCAGAATTCCTATTACCTATATATTGGGTCCTCTTAGTTGGTCTTCAATATCTCTTTTCTTTCCCAAATCGCTTTCATCTATTTTTCATTTGTTTTTGTTTTTTAATTTTTTTCTCTTTTATCTTCTATATCTATTAATGTATCATTTGTGGTGCTTATTTATTCTTGTTTTCTTTTCATTTAGTCTTAATTTCTAAAATAATTTTTCTTCATTCTTAATTACTTCCTGAATATTAGTATATCAATTCTGAGTAATTCTCAATAGGATTTATGTTTCGTTTTGCATGGTGTTCTTAGTGCCTTTAGCATATTTTGAAATATTTTATTTCAGTTTTGGTCTGCTTTTGAGTGAGTCTTTTTGCAGACTTTTATTTTCTATAGCTGTGCTGTCCAATATTGCACCTATTAACCTCATGTAGCTATTTAGAGTTAAGTTAATTAAAATGTAATAAAATTAAACATTTGTTTCCTTGAGCTCACTAGTCAATAGCCACATGTGTTTAATAGTTACTATACTGGACAGCCCAGATACAGAACAATTCTGTCATTGAAGAAAGTTTTATTGGACAGAACTGGACTGTAAAGATGTTACTCTGCTCCTCATTATTTTTTCTTTTATAGTAACTATCTAAGATGTAGACCTCAAAACTTTTCTGCTACTCACCTTGATTTGAATTTAATGTTTCAAAATGTTAGGAGATTTGGTTCAGACACCTTTCCTAAATTCACAGAAATCCCTTTTCTCTTTTTTTATTGTTATCTTATTTTCGTGTAGTGCTAAAAAGCATGGTTTTAAAAGTATTCCTGGCTTGGGGTGCCTGGGTGGCTCAATGGGTTAAGGCCTCTGCCTTCAGCTCAGGTCATGATTCCAGGGTCCTGGGATCGAGCATCACCCTCTCTGCTCAGCAGGGAGCCTGCTTCCTCCTCCTTCTCTGTCTGCCTCTCTGCCTACTTGTGATCTCTGTCTGTCAAATAAATAAATAAAACCTTAAAAAAAAGTATTCCTGGCTTAATCAGAGAAAGACAACTATCATATGATCTCCCTGATATGAGGAAGTGGAGATGCAATGTGGGGGGTTTGCGGGGTAGGAAAAGAATAAATGAAACAAGTTGGGATTGGGAGGGAGACAAACCATAAGAGACACTTAATCTCACAAAACAAACTGAGGGTTGCTGGAGGGAGGGTGGGAGGAGGGGTGTCAGGAGAGGGTGGTGGGGTTATGGACATTGGGGAGGGTATGTGCTATGGTGAGTGCTGTGAAGTGTGTAAGCCTGGCGATTCACAGACCTGTACTTCTGGGGCTAATAATACATTATATGGCTATAAAAAATAAAAAAAATATATTTAAAAAAAGTATTCCTTGTTTGATTCCTAAGATTTCTTGACAGTTTTCCCTGGATCCATTTTTATCTGGACCATTTCCTTTCTTTGTCTCTCATCCTTCTTTATTTTGATTCTGCTCTCAGCAGTTTCTCCTCATCCTTCTTTAGAAGTCCTCATCCTTCTTTATTTTGATTCTACTCTCAGCAGTCTCTCCTCATTATGCAACCCTGTCCTGGATGGGATCCCTAGCTGGCCAGTTTCATGTGTGCACAGTGGCTGAACTGGTCCAGACCTCCAGGGTTGTTCCTTAAGCTGCTTCTACATATATACTATTAGATTGAGCAAAACCAACTCGATATCAGTCACAACTCCTGAGCTGGCCTTCCATGATTTCCAGTAATACTGGTTGGCTATTTTGAAGTTCTCCTTCCTCAGTCCACAGACCCCTGTTGTTATCTTCTGCTTCTTGCAGTAATGGTAGCATGCAGATTTTGTGGCTGGTGGTGGTTTGTCCTCACTTGCTTATATTTTGGATTCATATGACTTCATTTTGTTGTAAGCCTTGTCCCTGAGTTTTTAATTTGGCTCTCTAGTTCTGTGGTAATGAGAGAATTAAGCATATTCTAAGCCTCTGCTACTGCTGCCATTGCCACCTCTGCTGATCCACTCCTCATCAATTCCTTTCAAGAATAAATTATTTGAAAATCATTGTAAAGTTCTCTGCTCCAAGGGAGAGAACTGTCTCTTCATGATGGTCTTCACAACTGTTTTGCTTTAGTTTGAGCCAAGTATATGGGCTTCAGTAAGGATCTGGCTTGAAGTAAAGAGTTGTTAATAGACCATGCAGGTCATCCAGCAGTACTCCAGCCAGTTTACTCTGGGTGCAACACACAATGGTTGACTTTTCATTTCATTTGGAGATACATCTTAAAATCTTTTCCAGCCCAGGGGCTATATGTCTACTGTGGACATGTAATACATGTTGCTTATTTAGCTAGCTGCTGATAATCCCATCTCATATAATAAACCTACTAATTGTGTAAACATCAAAGTTGAAAGCATCTTCACAGATCTTCTAACATAGAGTTTCTCACTAGGCACTGTGGACATTTTGTGCTAGATAATTCATTGTTGTAGGGACTGTCCCATGCACTGGAGGATGTTTAGTAGCACCCCTGGCCTCTACCCACTAGATGTCAGTAGCACCCCCCAATTGTTAAACCAAAAATATCTCCAGAGATAGGGAGAATGGGACTGGGGTTAGGGGTGAGGATTGCCTCCTGTTGAGGACCATTATAATAGTCTCTTGTCAAAGCTGAAGAACAGGCAGAGAGAGGAACAGTCATCTATATAAATTCATGTGACTATGTCTAACTTTTTTCTAGACTCTTCTGTAGGATATAATCATAAAACATAATTATGCCTAATTATGGTTCATCTTTGAAACTGAGTATTTAAAAGATTTTGAAAAAAATTAAATACAAGATTTTGGAAATTGGGATAAAAACTTTTTTTTGAAGCAAAATATTATTTAGGCCAACTTTCTTATGGATATTTATCATAAAAAGAAACAATGTTCAGTGTTGGCTCTTGAAATGAAGACTAAAACACTCCAGGAATGTCTTTGGACTTTGATAGAAATGTGGAAAATAGTTGTTTGGATAATAAGATCCTTTGGGTTTGTTGATTTCTAGGATTATTTTGAGACTGATCCCCCTTTTATTTATATTTTCTTTGAGAGTTTCAGGAAGAAGAAAAAGGGTGTTAAAATATCTTTTTAATTGGTGGGAATAATCCTAAATCCAATCTGGTAATGCCTTTATCACCATCTGCTGGAGAATTTTGACAAAAAATTGTTCCAAATATTGTATTTGGGAAATTTGACAGAAATGAGAAATGAGAAAGAGGAGGAGGGAGAGACATGAAAACACAATGTACATTAGCAAGTTCAGCATAGGTTTATTACTAAATATTTCTTCATGGTGACATCAATGACTTTTTTTGATGTTTTACCATGTATTGCTGTTTTCCTTCTCATATCTTTCTCAGAACTATAAGTTTTAGATATACTAGAAGAAGAATGTGGAGAAGACTTTCATATTGCTGCAATTAAGTTGGACTGTATTTATCTATTTGTTACAGATTATAGAATGGTACAGATGTACAAAACCTATGAGGGTTTTGTGTGTTTTTTTCCTTTTTTTCTTTCCTTTTTTTTTTTTTTTTAATTCAACAAAACTCTAATGCTATCCATAGATGTCAGGCAATGGGATTGTCTCATAGTTAAGTTCCGTTAAAAGATACCTTTTCACAATTATCATATGATCTCACTGATATGTAGAATTTAAGAAACAAAACAGAGGATCATAGGGGAAGAGAGGGAAAAATAAAACAAAACAAAACCAGAGAGGGAGACAAACCATAAGAGACTTTTAATCATAGGAAACAGACTGAGGGTTCCTGGAAGGGCGAGAGGTAGAGTGATGTAACTGGGTGATGGACATTAAGAGGGCATGTGATGTAATGAGCACTGGCTATTATCTCAGACTGAAGAATCACTGATCTCTACCTCTGAAACCAAAAATACATTATATGTTAATTAATAGAATTTAAATAAAAATTTAAAAAAAAAAAACACACCTTTTCATTATTTTAGAAATTAATCACTCTCCCTTCATGGAAATCCAATATAAGTGTTTCTTAAATTGCATTTCAGTTAGTGGTAAATTATGTTTGAATAAGTTGGAGGGAAAGGAAGTGATATAGAGGGGCAAATAACATTTGTTGAGCCCAAAAATGTATATATGCTATCTCCTATAGCCCTTAAAGCAACTCTAGATATAGGTATTCTTATCCCCATTTTTCAGATCAGGAATATTCTAATACACACACACACACACATATACACATATATGTGTATATATATACATACATACATACATGCCTATATAATATCATATAGGTGAAGCTCTTTTATCTGCTTTACAGTTGACAAATCACTTCAGAGATATTGAATGTGTATCAGAGATGTCTAATAACTGATTTGGTAGCTTTTTATTAATATTTATGCATGAATGCTCTATAGATTTAAATCTCTTCAAATGTGTGTCATCCAATGAAGCTCCATAAGAGACGGGACTTTATAGTCTAATTTACTTAACAATACATGGTAGGTAATAGATGCTTGAAAATATTTCTTGAGTGAATTAATATATCAAGAGAGTATAATAATGTTCATCTCAAAGAATTGTAAAAACTAAATGAGATAATGCAGCAAAGCACAAGACCCTGTGTGGACATCCCATGAGTGCTCATTCCCTTCTCCTTCCTGAACAAACTCCTACAGTTCATGTACATACCCATCTGTGACACACACTTGTGACTGACATTTACTTTGAAATGAAATCTTCACCAGCTATTCTTTTTTTTTTTAAGGTTTTATTTATTTATTTGACACAGAGAGAGATCACAAGTAGGCAGAGAGGCAGGCAGAGAGAGGGGGTGGGGAAGCAGGCTCCCCACTGAGCAGAGAACCTGATGCGGGACTCGATCCCAGGACCCTGAGATCATGACCTAAGCCGAAGGCAGAGGCTTAACCCTCTGAGCCATCCAGGCATCCCTTCACCAGCTATTCTTGCTAGGCCTGGATCAGGTCACTCCAGCCCGGGGAATGGAAGTATCCATTGAAAAATCAGTGGCTTCTGAGACAACTCCAATTCTAAAGGCCACCATATGATATTAGGCTAGCAAGTATGATTCCAACTGTAGGGCACAGAGCATGAGACATTTGCTTGATTTGTTCAGGAGGCATTGAAAGGAACATTTGGGGGAAAAAGGAGTATGGGAGGAAATGAACATTAGAGAACCATTTGCCTGTTGGTGTGGTTACTCTTCATTAAAATTCATAGAACTTGCACCAGTGCTTTGGGGCTGAGAGACTAAGTATTTCCAAATGTTCATTGCAAATATGGTGTTCAGGTGCTCCTCTTGAACTCCCATTGAGTTATAAAAACTAATTTTATTTCATTGAATTTGTCGTGCAGCTCCGTCCTGATGAATATATGACAGAGAGAGAAACAGAACAATTTTCTGCACTTTCCTTTTTTATCTTTAATTTCAAACCTAGCTCCCCTCTGCTTTTGGGAGACAGAAGAAGCTTAGATTTTTAATATGTACAGTTATGTGCATTTTAACAAACTTTAAACTTCAGAGATTAACTATGCCTTCCTGCTCTGCAGTGAGCTCACTGCTGCATGCATAATGATGAAGATTGAGAACAGGGGAGAGAGAAATGCTCCTGTATGGCAATTATGTCTGGGAAAGAGAATTTAGCTTTCATCAAGTTTACTGATAATCCTGAATCTTCATATGGAAATGTGACTCATTTTTCTGAGATGACTGCCATATACGTTTCAGAATATTAAAAAAAAAAGAGGGCATATATTTTTCCCTGGCACCCCCTCTTGTAATGAAAACTAGTTTAACATAAAACTCCTAATACTGATGAACTAGAGAGGATAGATTAATGATGGTTAATTTTGTATAGAGAAGAGTGAAGATCTGCATCTTCACTTCCTGAAAAGAAAGTTATTGAAGCATTTTGGTAAATCATAATGTTTTCACTTGGGAGGGATATTCTTTTTGAGGAAGTGTTTTGGGAATCATGAAGTGCCAATCAAACATTAGTACCTACAGCCAGAGATTGATCATTTTTAATAAAACTTGAGTTTTGCCCAGATCTCACATAACATATTTATGACTTACACAACATTTACCTGCTTCTTACCTACCTGAAACTTTAGGGTCCTCCCATTCTACATATACACATGAAAAAGGATGATGTTAAACTAGGGTGCTGTCTGTTGTGCTCAGAAACAAGTTTGTCAACCACGATCTCCAGCTGTCCTTTAATGCCCTTGTCCTTTCCCACGTCCATTTCCCCTACTCTTCCCCTACTAGCTTTTGAGTTTCTCTAGGAAAGAGACATTCTTATTCAAGTTTGTGTCTCCACAATCACCTGGCATATTACCTGGCTTATCCTTGATGACCAGTAAATAGTTGTTAAACTGAATTCCTGGATTCTGCTTCATCATCCAGTGTGCTGGCGAAGTCATCTGGGAATTCTAGCAGCAGCCTGTGAGGGGTCTCATCTTAGTTATTAATGACGCATAGATTCTTCCATGGAATTTAATCCTTCATGGAGTAGAGGGCTGAGAATGAATGAACTCTAGTATTTCTTAAGCTTCTAGGGACATTGTATCATTTTTATTAAAGTGGGTTTTAGACTCAAGACAGACCTGGATATGAATCTTGATTTTGTTGCCTGGTGGTAGTGTTGCCTTGGGAAAGTAACTTTCAGGGCCTAAACTGGAGGTGCTCAATACGTGTATGTTGAATGAGTTAATGATCTCTAAACCTCATTTTTCTTA
Source organism: Taxidea taxus jeffersonii (assembly GCA_003697995.1). Classification (NCBI taxonomy): domain Eukaryota; kingdom Metazoa; phylum Chordata; class Mammalia; order Carnivora; family Mustelidae; genus Taxidea; species Taxidea taxus. The sequence goes on along the minus strand of ML098518.1, from coordinate 117,846 downwards.
TCCCTAAAATGGGAAAATAATATGTATCTAGCAGTGCTGTTAAATACCCCACTTGGCAAACTCAGAATGTAGAAAATTAATTTGATATTTATAAACATTCTTTTGGATATTCACCTGTCATTTTTCAGTGCCCTTTCTACATACTTGTAATCCTTTAAATTATCTCTCTCTCTATATACATATATATATGTATTACATTATATATTGTATTACAATTACATTGCATATATATCATTATATATCGAGAGATATTATCACATATATTATATATTATATAGAGACATATTATATTAATATATATTAATTTCAGAGGAGGGTAACACCTGATATTATTTTTATATTAATATGATCCATGTTTCTACAACATGTTGTTTAATTTTGCCTCATAACAACCACCTGAGGTTATTAATACTATTATCCACATTTTGCAGACCAGAAGCCTGAGTCCTAGATAGAAATTTGATTTCCCCAGAGTTTTAGCAGTAATCGAAGTTTGACTAGAACCAAGATCTCCTGACTTAAAATCTCATAGGCTTTGACTTTTGTCCTCTTGCCTTCTCAGTGATCAGGATTTCTAAAATGAACCAAAACATTTATTTATCTCTGAACCCCAGTTCTTTTTGATGAAACACAAAGGAAAGGAGACTGGAATCCTAGTTTATTGAGTGGCTTTTATGCTGGTACACTTAAGTTATTTTTTTGATCATCGCAATTTGTTTGAGGGTAGAATGAAGAAGAGGAGTGGGGAAAGAGCCCATTAAGCCTGACAGCTGTGTTTGTGTTTGTAGCTGTTGATATGCAGGGAGACTCAGTTTGCTGGCTAGGAGTTGGTCTCACGGTCTCTAAGTACATTAGGTCCTAAGAACACAACAGCTTCCCTTGTGAGCGTTTAAGGATTTGTTGGAGTTTAGAAGGTACATGGAAGTCCTACTCAATATAGGATTCTTAAATCTCTCTCACTCTTTTCCTGTATTAGACAGAAATTCATGCCTGACAGACTCCAGCAAGCAGGTTTGCTATGGTGGGGCTGGGGATGATAGGGTAAAACTATTGATTGTTTCAAGAAGTAGAGGATACCTGGGTAGCTGATTCCATTACATGGCTGCTTTGGCTCCAGTCATGGTCACAGGGTCCAGGAATGGAGTCCTGCATCAGGCTTCTTGCTGAGTGGGGAGCCTGCTTCTCCCTCTGCCCCTCCTCCCATTTGTTCTCTCAGTTGCTCCCTCTCTTTGTCTCACCCTCAAATAAATAAATAAAATCCTTAAAAAAGTAGTAGTAAAATAGAATATGGGTCAAGTGCGGTTTCTGGAGCCAATTGAGTACCCACTATGTGCAGGGTGCAGGGGACAAAGCAGTGGGAAAAAAAAATCCCTCCTTTCATGGAACTTATATTTTAGGGGGAAGAGGCAAATAAAAGATAAAATAAATAAGTAAATGATAGAGTATGTTAGAAGCCTATCTGTGCTGTGGACAAAAATCAGTCAGGGAAAGGGACAGGGATGCTATTAATCCCTATTCTTCGGCCTGTGGTCAGTTTTCTTGATTCAGCTTTCCAATGTGTCAACTTCTAATTCTTTCACTGTCTTGATTCTCCTTTTCTTTCTTTTTTTTTTTTTAAGATTTTATTTATTTATTTGACAGACAGAGATCACAAGTAGGCAGAGAGGCAGGCAGAGAGAGAGAGAGAGGAGGAAGCAGGCTCCCCGCTGAGCAGAGAGCCTGATGCAGGACTTGATCTCAGGACTCTGGGATCATGACCTGAGCCGAAGGCAGAGGCTTTAACCCACTGAGCCACCGAGGCACCCCTTGATTCTCCTTTTCTAATGCTTTCCTTCTTTTTTCCAGGCAAGAACAGGCTTTATAGGTTGCATCTGGTATGGACAGAGTAAGTAGTCATCAATATGGTATGGATTTGAGTGTGAATAAAGAAAAGAAATGAAAAGAGAAGAATTATTTAGAAGTAAGTAGACATTTAAAGTCTATGTTGAAATTAATCTATCTTTCTTTTTTGGCTTTATTTTTCCTGCATTTTGTAAGTCTGTAATATTGAATTGACTTGTGTCTTATTCACCAAACTCAGTAAGGCAGGCACTAGGGGCATATGAACAAAAAACCCAGTCCCTACCATAGAAAACTTCCCTGCCCAATGGAGTAACATTTATATTTCCACATACATTCTTTCTTTTTTCAAAAAAGATTTAGGCATCTGTCCATTAGAATGGCATAAACACAATACAAACACATGAAAGAAAACCAGGACTAAGGAATGGTGGAGGCTGAATCATATCACAGTGACAAGGGTCAAACACTCCAGAAGCCTCAGAGCTTTCCAGCACTCAGGGTCAAGGGAAGGACACCTACCAATTAATAGAAGAGAGGGTTTTCTTTCATTGAATTCCTTAAAGAAATTCTTCATGTTGGACAGTCAATAGGGAACAGGAAATAGTGTAATGGACAATTCCTTATTAATATCTTTGGAACAAATGCAGAATTTTGTCAGTGTTGGGTGTGACCAGGAATGTTCTTCCATCAGTCTCCTTTAATCCTCTTAAGTTTCTGGAGAGGTCAAAGGCCTTGGAAACCTGGTTGAAACCATGAAGAGATGTAAGGTTTCCTTTGTGAAGGCAGGTAAAATCTTGGGGCCTTCAAAGAGCAGGAGAGAGATTTTCTCATTCCCTGAGCCTCGCCTCTAGTGTTGACCCTCCACATCAATGACTTCCAAATATTTTTGACCATGTTCCCAAGTTAGAAATATATTTTATATTGCCATCCAACACACACACACACACACACACACACACACACACACACACACACACA